>JAVKOQ010000543.1:0-28721 GCA_031835245.1 Balamuthia mandrillaris | reverse complement strand
AAGAAGAAGAACCTCGTTGGTTTCGCTGGGTTGGAGTCTCGGTATCGAGCCGAGGTACCCATGTTTCTGCGAAGTGTTCATTTTGGAACACCATTCCACGGTGTCGTGGATCACCTACCACCGCTCTACAGTTGATTAAAGGCAATGCCAGTTAGCAACAAAAACCATCGTGCTCAGAAGACAAATATTGTCGGCAGGAGAGAAACCTTAAGCGGTTATATGCTCGTTGGGAAGCCTCTCGCATCTAACAGACAGCATATCATTTACAGTTGGAGAAGGGCAATAACCACAATAAAGAGAAGAGAGCACAGAGAGCGAAAGCAAGAGCGAGAACGGGACAAGAATCAGAGAAGAGAACAGCAAGAGAGCAGAAAGGCAGGGAAGCAAGAAGGGCACAACATAGAGCGAGAACAGAGGAGACGAGAGGATGACAGCACAAAACAGAACAGAGTAAAAGAGAATGGATGGCAAAGAGAGATGACCTCATGAAGCACAGTGCCCAGCCATATGATATCAGTGAGGCGGTGGTCAAACTCAAACAGCTCCAAGAAATGCTTAGTGATCTCCACATCCGGAATAACGTAGTGACGCGGCAGTCCCTCCGCCAGCAACTCGGCCGTGGCCTCCTGTTGCTGCCCTTGAGCAATGTCGGCCTCCTGCCTCAGCAGCGGAAAAAAGCTGCCCAACAAAGCGGAGCGCACGGCCATGGAAACGGGGAAGAGCTGCTCCCTCTCCACATCCTCCCTGCTGAAACGCAGGTAGTGCTCCCGGACGAGGCGCGCGATCTTGCCGCGCTTGGTCTTCTTGAAGAACACCCGCGTGGTGGGAATCAGCTGCGAGCCCCCTCCCTCAGCATACCGCCCAAGCAAGTCGTCCGCCATGTTGTGGTGTGTGTGGGAGAGGATTTGATCCCTTCTCTCTCCTCTCTTCTCTTCTACACAAAAAAAATAATTCACGGTGCTCAAAAGCAGCAGGATTAGTGCTGTAAAAATGATGTAAGAACTTTCTTTCTTAGGTGAAAACTGACGTAAAGTCTTATTGTTGGTCTCTCACTTTCTCTCAGAGAGAAGAGAGCTCTGGAAGAGGAAGTGCCGCCCAAAGCCATCCATAGCAAGTTAAGCTTACAAAACCTTTCTTTCATTCTCCCCACAGTTCACTCAGCGTGATCATTCCTTAGCAACGATCCTTCCTTCCTTCTCTCTTTGTTGTTCATTCTCCCAATCTCATCATTCCATCTGGGGTGTCTCTATATCTCATTCCAGGTTGAAGAGGCTGAGATACTTGGAGCCCAAGCAAGCCGTTCTCAGATGTCCCGCGCTCTGCAGGTCCTGCACCAACGCTCCCAGCGAGGGATAGTCTCGCTCGTCGTTGATGCTGAAGCCCTGGCCAGGAGCATGCGTGATGCGGATGTGCCCTATGGAGAGCTGAGGGGTGGTCACCCGAGAGATGGTGTAGGCTCCTGGATGGTCCGGATTGTTGCTGAAGCGCACCAGGAAGGTGCCCTGCGGCTGGTCTGATAGCCGCCGCTCTGCTTCAGCGGTTTCTATGGCGCCGTGGAACCATGGTTGTGTGAGGACCAAGTGTATCTTTTTTTGTTGTTATGCGTGGTTATGGGTCAGAAAAGGGCAAACAACACATTGCGAAGAAAAAGCGTACGCGGTCCAAGAATGTGTCCAAGTTGTCCTCGAGCAAAGGACCAAACCACTCCAAAATCTTTCCAAACCTTTCCACACTGACCACTGAGTTTTGCTTCGTGGAGTCCAACTGCACGAGCAATGCTTTCAAGCCTCTCAACTTGTACAGCTCCATTAGTGCCTCTTTGGTGAGAGGCGCTTTGTTGCGAAGCTCGTTGGCTGGTTTCTTTGTGGGACGCTCCGTAGAGGTACCAAATAGAGTGAGGTAAGGAGAAATAACCTCCATTGGTGCTGTGTCTTTAGGTAGTGGCTTTCGGTAGTGACTAGAGAGAAGACGCAAGAAAGGAGATAAGAGAAATACAAAAGAGAATTAGCAGAAGAAGAAAGGGCAAAGACGAGTCAAAGAAGAGAATAAGTAGCGTTACCTGTATAGCTTCCGGAAAAATGTTTTGCTGTTCACTTCTCCCTCTTTCAAAAAATAACGTTCCCAAAAACTTCTGCCTACGGCATCAGAGATAGCAGAGTGAACTACCACTACGTCCATCCGTTCGGCTATTTCCTTAAAGTTCGGTCTTTGCGAGATAAACGAGTGAGCAAAACAAACAACATGCAGCGAATACAGCAGCAAAGAAAAACAAAACACCATAAACAGAAAGGAAGAAAATGAGGCAGAGAGAGAGAGAGAGAGAGTGGGGAAGAGCTTTGGTAATTGAGGATAGAATACCTCTTTTTGGGATCAGGTTGCCAACACTCCTCAATGAGCGTACGCAGAACAGCAGGGCAGTTGGAAGGGATTGGAGGCCTCTCGTTGCGGTTCAACACCACCTCCACAAACTGTTCGTTCGTGAGCTGAGAGAACGGCTCCAAGTGAGTCAAAAACTCCCACAGCACCAAACCGAAGCTGTAGACATCGCTCTTTTCGTCAGCGGGAGAGCCTCCCAACACCTCTGGGGCATGACAGCGCAGCGTGTCAGACTGGTTTATCTGACTGAGACCAAAGCCAGTTAACTTAATGTCGGTGAATTTGTTTCCCGACTAACAGCTTCAATCAGTCTTTGAGGAGAGAGGAGAAGAAAGAAGGAGAAAGAAGGAAGAAGAATGAAGGAAGGAAGAAGGGACCATGTTGTAAAGCAAGTTGGAGGTTGTGAGGTTGCCATGAATAATAGGTGGATCGCTGAAGCAATGCAACCATGTAAGCGCGAGGGCAGCGCAGCGTGCCATGTCCATCTTTTCATAAAGGCTCAGCCGTTGGTGCGAACGAAGCAGTCTCTGTTATTTTTTGTTTTAGTGGTTTGAGTTTGTCTCCCTCCTCCTCCCAAAGAAAGAAAAGACCAAACGTACTCTAAGGTTTCCATCCATCAGCTCGGTAACGATGCGAAAGCGGCCGGGCTCGCTGCAGGCTCCCATGTAGAGCACGGTATTGGGGTGGGGGGTGTTCATCACCGAGAGCTGCTGCTTGAACCGCTCCAGGGCCTCGCCCTCCAGGTCCTGCACGTAGGGGATCTTCACGGCCACGTTCAGGGCGTAGACGGAGCCCTTCCAGACCTCGCCGAAGCGGCCGTCCCCGAGCTTCTCGTGCAGCTCGATCTCCTCGGCGTCGATGTTGAGGTTGAGGTTGTCGCCGAGGTTGGAGGTGCCGCGGGCGGCGGCAGCGGCCACGGCGGCAGCGGCCGCCTCCTCCTTCGCCTTGGCTTTCAGGGCCAACAGCTTTTGCATTTTCGAAGGTTTGCTTCTTTCAAGCTTGCAGGTTCGGCTCTCTGATGTTCGCTGTTACTGTTGCGATCGGTGGGTTTAAAACGAACGAACCAGACAAAAAAAATTTTGGAAGAAGAAGAATAGGATTTTTTTTTCCAGTACCGAAAAAAAAAAAGACCTAAAAATAACAATGAGAGAGAGAGAGAGGAAAAGCTCTCGCTTGTAATCTCTACGAGATTATTTTTTTTGATACAAAAATAAGGCCTACGGCTTTCACTTATTTCACCTTGGGTGTTTCTTCTTTTTCCGCTTTCTTCCCAGCTGTAAGCTATTACTGTCGGCACGGTGTTTTTCGGCTGTTTTTCACCCGCGGAACATCGGTTCGAGACCCGACCACCGCACTGAAAATTTCCAACACTCTCTTCGCTGCTCCTGCCTGCCTCGTTGGCCATTGTGCAAGCCATCATGAGCGCTCCTGCAATGGCACATGGGAGGGCCGCTTCCCACAATCCCTGTTGGGGAGGGAGTACCAATCGAGCTTGTTGCAAAGCGGGGGACACTGCCCGCTTGCACTCTCCCTCTCCCTCTCAGCGATAGAAAACAAACCAGCCAAAAAAAAAAAAGCCCCCCTTCTTCTGTGCCAGTGGGAAAAATAAAGAGGAGGAGAGTAGCGGCGCAAATGAAGAAGAAAGCCAACAGCAAGAAGAGCAGGACCCGACTGGAGAGGCAACGCCAAAGGAAAGCAGCCACTGTTCTAGCACGTCAACAACAACCGACCACCACCACCACCAAGGAGCATCTACCCGAAGCAAAAGAAGGAGAAGATGAAGTTGCATCCGCCCAAGCACGGAGAGAGCGAGCTACAAATTACTTGGAGGCAGCGCAGCAGGAGCAACAACGAAAACAGAAGCAGGCGTGGATCGACCGCCGAAAGGCGTTGCAAAGACGGGGCTGGCCGTGGACTGCTGTTGTGAAGCTTCAAAAGCCCTGCCACAACTATGAGGACTACTACGACCCTGACCTCTTTTGCTTCTGGGGTAACTGGTTTGCTTCATCTTTGTTTTTCGTCTCTTCTTTTTTCTCATAAACCAACAAAAAAAAACAATGTGATGAAGATGTTCTCCCGGTGGAACTGTTGGTAAGCGTGATGCAATACCTTGACGTCAAAAGCCTTCTCGTGCTGGAACAGACCTGTTGTGTTGCCAGAGACTTTCTTCGCGACAACCAACCCCTCTGGCGCTACATTGTACACACCGAGTTTGGTCCTCCCAACCGTCTTCCTTCAGGTATCCCTCCTTTCGTTCTTCTCTCTCTCTCTCTCTCTCTCTCTCTCTCTCTCTCTTCCTTCGCTTCTAGCTTCTCGTCTCTTTTCATCGATGTCCTCTTCCTTCTTCGCCAACCAGTTTATTACACATAGATTGGCGGATGGAAGCCATCCGACTTAGCAAACAATGGGAAAAGGTGTCTAGCGGCCACATCGGTCGCGTCACTTCCTTGCTAGTCAATCAAGCAGTTACGACGGGTATGTCTGTCAAAGTTCGTTCCAGCCTCCTTCTTCACCGTCAAACGGAGAAAGCAAACAAAGCTGGAACGCTTTCTCTTGATCCAATGCAGCTGTTTGCTTGGGCTTGCAAAGGGAAGGATAGTAGTGGTGAAGGCAGTGTGGCCACCGTACGATGCCTTATTCAGCACTTTCGACAGTATATCTCGCAAGAGATGCAACGTTCTCCCTCTTTTGTCTTTCCACTCTTTCGGTGCGTCGTCAACTTGGATGACGTTGCTCTTCTCGACACACTCAAGCTGGAGTTTGGCAACCTCATCAACAGCTTTGTTCCTCCAGTTGTTAGCTCAAACACCTACGACTTTGACTACTGGATGGATGACGATCCTTTCACAAAAGCAGTGAAACACAGCTGCAAACGTGCGGCATGGTGGTTATGGAACAACGAAAAGCTTCTCCATGCCTCGACAGAAGTAAGAAGACTGGCGGCATACTTGCCTGTCACTGCCAGTAGTGGAGACTACGAACTCTTTCGAGCGGTTCTGCACCGACTGGAAGTTTCTGTGATAAAACCAGAGCATTTTGTGGAAGGAGATGGGGATGAGTGGATTCAAAAACATGAAATCGCACTTCCAGATGAATTGTATCAAAAATGGAATGCGGCTTTGATAGCAGCGAGTCAAGGCGGATCCAAGATGAAGACCTTTACTGAAGTGCGCAGTTGGATAACGGGAGAATACATAGACGAGGAAGAAAACGAGGAGGAGGGGGAGAAAGAAGTAAATAAGGAAGAAGAGGTGAATGAAGCAAAGGCACCCTTTACAAGTTATGAACGGATTGTGGAGCACATGCTGTTTCGTAGCTTTTTGTTTGATTTTGGAAGGCTTGGTAGAGTCGTCACTTCTTTTGCTTTCGACTCGCCTATCGAAGTTGCTTGTTGGGGTAAAACTTTTGTTTGTGTCTTGCTTTCTGTTTCGTTCTTTTTGTTCTTTTCTTGTTCTTCTTTATCTTCTTCGTCTTATTCTGGTTCTGCTTCTGCTCCTTCTTGTCCTTCTATTTCTGTTTCTGTTTCTGTTTCTGTTTCTGTTTCTGTTTCTGTTTCTGTTGTCCTTCTTTTGCTAACCTTACTCTTGCCTTCGGAATTTATCTTCATACTTCCTATCGCTCTTGTTTCAGCCAAGCAAAAACGAATATTCAACATGCTGCTATCAGCTGGAAACCTGCGCGCTATGCATCATACAACACAATTTAAAGCCCTCAAAGTGGTCGTTCAAAGAGGCGATGTGGACATGATGGACTTGCTTTTGGCTGCTGCTGGTCCCCTTTCCCCTTATGAAATGGCTCAAATAATAGATCTGGCAGCACGCAAAGGAAATGCTGCAGTACTGCGCCATTTACTGGAGAAGCACCGTCCTCATGCAATTGATCTCGCACGCGTTAACCCTTTGCACACAGGTTTGCTCTCTCTCTCTCTCTCTCTCTCTCTCTCTCTCTCCTTTCTCTATTTTGTTCCATTATTTTGTTGAATTGTTGTTCTTGTTTGAAAATTATGAAGCGTGTTGTTTTAGGCGCCCTTCCGCAGTAAAAACATTGTTGGAATTGGGATGGGACCCACTTGTTTAACCAGAACACCTCTGCAATGTGCCTTGGATGGTTGGTCTCAATCAAACGGGAAAGATAACAAGGTTTAGCGCTTGTCTCGTCTTTTTTTTTGAACGTAGTTTTCTTTTTCCAACGTACGTATTCAGAAGCACATAACAGCTGTTGTACAGTTATTGTTGCAAGCTGGCGCTAAGGTTAACGTCCCGTATTATTATACTGGTCACACCGTGTTGTCTCGTGCTGCTGATCGTGGCTATCCAGAAGTCATCAAGTAGGCTACTTTCTTTTTGTATATTTAGCTTTTCTCCGTTCGAATTGTTGTAGTACGCTTAATACCTCTTTTTTTTTTCAAACAGACTGTTAGTTGAACATGGAGCCGACGTAGAAGAGACAGCACCAGTAACGTCCACGTCCTCTGCTGTAATCACATCTGCCACTCGTCCCCTTGTAGCCGCGTGCCTCTCTCTTCATCTTGATTGCGTGGAAGTTCTTCTGCAAAGCGGAGCCAATCCGAACCGCACACAAGGAGAGAAAAAGACCATCCTTCAACTTTTGGCAGTGCACGGAGATGCCGCGTTGCCGATTGTCCGAGTGTTGCTCTGCCATGGCGCTGAACCAGATCACGTTGTCAAAGGAAAGAAACCTCTTCTTCTTGCCATTCTCACAAACGAGCCCAGCGACAATCTTGTGGCAGAGCTTTTGCGACATGGTGCGCAGACGGATTGTTTGTTGGCGTTGCCAGTTCGGTTGTTGAAGGAGGAGGTGCAGCGCAGGCGGAAGAGTAGAAGCGGGGAAATGACGACAGCATACAGGGAGGTAAGATCGGAGAAGCAGCCTTGCCACAACATCAAGAAGGAGAAGCAGAAGCAGAAGCAACAAAGCCACAACCTGCCTAAGGAGGAATGGATCTCTCTTTTGTTGGACTATTTTCGGTCTCTGCCTGTTGCCTGAAGGAAAGGCGGCCCATGACCGCACCGACCAACCGGCAAAGAGGCCCTCAAAAACCGAGGCCGCAGCGCCCAGTTCCTCAATGGCCGTAACCATATGCTTATGGTTCCGCAGAGAGCAACTGTCTATCGTATTTTCACAGGTGAAGAGGGAGACAAAGAGAGGAGCAACAGGCGCGGTTTTGTTGGGAAAAAAAAAGGCGGGAATCCATGGAATTTCTCTCATGGAAATGTCGACAATAAAAAGATAGCCATTCCTTGCATTGTTTGGATTCCGCAACATGAGCTAATAAAAAATTATGAAAGATGGAGGAGGACAGGGAGCACGGCGCCGACGACGATGAAGGAGAAGAACCAGTGGGCGGCGCCAATGAGGACGTACTCTCTGCCATAAAGTTTCAAGTAGCAGCTATCGGCAAAGAGCTTATGTGCGCCATTTGGTTTGTTTCGCGTTGCTCGACCACCTTTCACCACATTTTTTGATTTCTTTTCCTCTTCTCTGCTTCTCTCTCTCTCTCTCTCTCTCACTCCCTTCTCTTATTCATTCTCTCACTCTCTGTGCGTTGTCTTTGGTGCTGCGCTTATTGTTTTGTTTCTGCAGCAGAGATACATTTAACGATCCTTTTAGTCTTCCGTGCAACCACGCCTTTTGTCACGACTGCATCAAAGAGGGCCTGAAGCTGCGCAACGCCTGCCCTCTCTGCCAAGTGCCCGCTTTTCCTCGCTCCCTACAAAAGAACAATTGCCTTGGCAACCTCGCCACTGCCTATGAAACCCTCCAACAGCTTCTTTCTCGTGCTGCTGTTTCCTCTTCTTCTTCTTCTTCTTCTTCTGTACATGCGATTGTGCTACTTCTTCTTGTTATATTCTTATTGCTCATGTTTTCTCGTTTATACCGTTTCGCAGTATTTTCTTTTGCGCTTTCGTTTTCTTTTTCTTCGTCTTCTTCTTCATTTCCCTCTGCGTCTTGCTCTCGTTCTTCTTCCCGTTTGTGACGTCGTTGTCTTTTACTGTTATTACCATTCGACACGTCTTTCAATGGAGCTCTCTTTGGCCTCCGTTGTTTTGAAGAGGTAGTGGAAGACCGAACAGCAAAGAGAAATGGCGAAGAGGAGGAAGAGGTTGTGGGGGCACTGGCATCTGGGTCAGAGGTTAACACGTCTTGGAGCACTTCTAAGGCGTGTTCGTGCTCATGAACCAAATGAGGATTGACTTGCGTTATATCTTGTGACAAAGGAAAGAAGGCAGAGTCATCGTTGTTGAGGCCTTGTTCTTGTTGTTTCTCTCTCGTCGTCTTATTGGTGTTGCTAAGATATCGCTGAAAAGAACGAGCAGAACCAACGAATGAAACTCATCAACCTTTGTTAAAGGACGTCATGCCGCAAGATGAGTATCCAACGGCCGCCGTATTTGCCTCCGTCACCGAACCTTCTGCATCTCCCAAGTTCGTGTTACTCGGCACCGGGTTAGACAAGAAGAAGACGGTATATCTTCTCCTTATTCTCTTTGTCTTTGTTTTTCTGAATTTTAGTTCTTTTTAATTTCTCCCCTTTACACAAACAGGCGGAACTGCGACAAGTATGTAATAAGCTAGGAGGAAAAATGGTTCATAAGTTCACTAAGGAAGTGACACATCTAGTAACAGCTGATTCCAGCCTGACCATGCGTCGCACTATCAAATACTTTCTCTCTCTGTTGAAAGGTGGTGTGTGGATTGTCAATTGGGATTGTACGTTTCTCTTTCTCTTCCCGTCTCTACTTTTCGCTGTTCTATTTGTGTTAACATTGAAAAAAAAGGGATAGAGTACAGCTCAAAACAAAAAAAGTTTTTGGAGGAGAGCCTGTTCGAAATTCGAGGAGATACGGTCGCCACTGGTGCTCCCTCCAAAGCTCGCCTTAACAATTCTTCTTCTTCTTCTTCTTCTTCTTCCTCTGCTTCTTCTTGTTCTTCGTCTTCTGCTTCTTCTTCTGCTTCCGCACCAAACACTAGAAAAAAGCTGTTTCATGGCAAAACCTTTTTTCTTGCCGGAAAGTTTGATCCTCCGAACCCCAAAAAGACAGAACTGGAGAGCATCATTGAAGCCGGAGGAGGAACGGTTCTTTCTTCCCTTCAGAAAAAGCAACAAACGAGGAAAGCGAGCAACCACACCGACAAAAAACGAAGTTCGGAAAAAAGAAAAAGAAAAGAGGAACATGAAGAGGAGGAAGGGCATGAAACGATTTATGTGCTGTGCGATCCTACTTGCTCCACAGAAGAAGTGAAAAAGATAGAAAGACGGTGTGGAAGGAGGCCGCTGTCATTGTTGTGGCTCCTGGACAGTTTGTCTCATTTCAGATTGTTGGATACTTCGCCTTACTATCGGGATACATCTTAGCGATACAGAAAATACACAAAAAATTTAAGGTGATCAATTTTAAGGTACATGTGAAATTAACTGACGTAAATAGGAAAACTCCAGATCCCGATAAATATGTCCACGTGGACCAATCCAAAATAAGCTGTATTCCCGAAATTAACACCCGAACCAATAGAAAATCACAGAAAAATTGCAGAGATCGCATGTAGATTGGCACGGCACAACGGAAGAGAGCAAGAAGAAAACGAACAGAAAACAGGGTTAGGTGAAGTCCGAAAACTCCTGCTTTTCGCTTCGCCTCTCTCCTTCATCGCCTATCATTCTCCACATCGTTCATTCATTTTTTTGTTTTTTCTTCTTACTATTTTCTAGTATTTCGCTTCTGTTGGAAGAAATGTTTAACAATGACACTGAGAAAACGAATGAAGAGAAAGTCGGCAAAGGCCGCTACACTTCGCTTTCCAATGATCCCACTGGTAGCCCCTTGTTCTTCTTGTTCTTCTTCGTCTTCTTCTTCTTCTCTTCACCTGTTGCCTTCTCTCTCTCTCTCTCTCTCTCTCTCTCTCTCTCGCTCCTACTTTTTTTTTCTATTAACTTTGAAGAACAATACAGGGAGTGAAAGTGATGACGACACAACTTCATGGGAACTAGAGGACCTGGAGGATCGGCTGGAAAAAGCGGACCTGCCGCAGGAGACGTTGCTAGAGGGGAGCCTCACCGCGCGCCCCACTTTCACCCAAAAGGAGTTCGTGACGAACGTTGTCGGAATATTTCTGGTGACCCTGGTGGGCGAGGCCTCCAGAGGGCTCGTCATCCCCTCGTTGGCCGGTTATGTGGACCGAGTGACCAAGGATGACCACACGGTGCCGTTCTTGTTCTGGCGGTTGAACGACGTTGCTTTTGTTGGTGTTATCGTTGGCGCCTTTTCTTTAGGTTTGATCTCCTCTCCTCTCTCCTCTCTCTCTCTCTCCTCTCTCTCCCCTCTCTCCTCTCTCTCTATCTCTCTCTCTGTTGTTGTCTTCTTGTTTCTTTCTTTCTTGACGTTTCATTTTGCTGCTGTTCTCGTAATATCATCTGATATTCTAACACCACCAAAGGTCGGTTGATATCATCGTTGGTGCTGGGATGGCTAAGCACAAAACGATCGGTGAAGGATGTGATGTTGCTTTCGTTGTTTCTCGCGTTTGTTGGCAACCTGTTGTACGCGTTCGCAGAGATAACATCCGTTTGGGTCTTGTTGCTATCGAGGACCATCATAGGTTTCGCTACGGGTGTGCTTTCGGTTAGCAGAGCACATATTGCTTATCTCGTTTCCTCCGAAGAACTCGTCAAGTGAGTATTTTTTATTTCTTCTTAGGTTGTTCTTTCTGTTTGCTTTTCGTTGTTGCTTATTTGTTGTTGTTTCCTACGTTCTTCCATTTTACAAATAGATATATGGCATGGCTGGCAGCTTGTCAGTTTGCCGGTTTCGCCTTAACGCCTGGGTTAGGCTCTTTGCTTACCTTGGTCGACTTTTCCATTGGACCGGTTCCCTTCGACCGTTATACCTCTCCTGGATGGGTATTAGTGCTTTCCAACTTGTTGGTTTTCTTTTGGTGGGTCTTCATGATGAAGTCCATTCCACCGACCAAAGAAGAGAGTGAGAAGCAACCGATTGGAACTGTAACGAAACGGGATACGGAGTATTGGTTCACTTTCGTGGGAATAACTCTCTTTATTTTGTTTAACTTTGTGGGACGAGGCGTTATTGCCCTCCTTGAGACGGAGGTATGGGTTCAAACTTTAGCTTTTTAGTGTCGTTCTCTAACCTCTGAGCCTTTCCTCCTCCTCTTCCCATCACGAAATAGGGAACTCCGCTGTATCTGCGATCTATTGGAGCATCAACGGAAAATGTCTCGAAAGCCGGCATGATGTTCTTTTATCTTGGTCTTGGTGGAATGGCCGTCTACTTTGTGATTGACTTTGCACGAAAGAGGATCCCCAATTACTTGCTGCTCATTCTGTCTTTCATCGTGGTTGCTGTTGGGTCCCTGCTCTTCCTTGACTTTGACATGGATGGAAGCATTCGGTTCTCTCGTTTCTTGGCTGGTAACTCTTTGTTCTTCTTCTCTCGTTCTTCATTCTTTTAGCCCTTTCGCTGTACTCATGCTTCTTTCTTGCTTTCTTCTTGTTCTTGTGCTTGTTCTTCTCTCTTCTCTTTATTATTCATTCACAGGTGCGATATTGATTTGGAGCTTGGGTTCTCCCATCAGTCAAGTGCTCATCATCTCGACATTTGCCAAGATGTTGGGTCGCAAGCCACAAGGGACACAAATGGGGTACATGACATCAGCGGGGAGCATAGGCAGGATCCTCTTCCCTCTGTTGGCTGTCTCCACACGAAACTTTTCGTTCGGGTTTGCTGCCGCCAGCAGTTTTGTTTGTGGGGCATTTTTGTTGGGCTATCAGCTCATGTTGTGCCGGTGGAGAGGCACGAACCCACCAGGCAAAGCCTAAGACCGCTTTCTTTTCATCTCCGTTGTGGTATTTGTACATACATTATACATGCAGAACAAATGGTTGGTGTGGCCCAGAGAACCGCAGCGAACTCTTGTAAACTTCTCTCTTCTTGCTCTCTTATCTCTGACGGCATTGCTCCCGTCACAACCATCTCTCTCTCTTATGCGGTCCTGCTGAAGAGGGAGATCATGCTCTTTACAAAAGAGGAGGGGGTCCTTTCGTGACTGCAAGGGGTTTTGCTTCAACAAAGCGTGAGCGGCAAAAAGGCCGGCCGGTGCTTTAGGGAGGGAAAAAAAAAAGGCCGAATGCAAGAACAGCAGCCCGTCGACTAGTCATCTCAGCATTTGTGCCAGGAAATCTTGCGGTTGAGACGTGAGCTGGAGCGCGCGCAGGAGAGCCGACAAACTCATCCACCTACCCAACGAGGAACACGCCATCCCCGACGAGATAGAGGGCGAGCGCAGGAGAGCCGAGGAGGCGCGCAGGAGAGCCGAGGAGGAGCGCAAGAGAGCCGACAAACT
Source organism: Balamuthia mandrillaris (assembly GCA_031835245.1). Taxonomy (NCBI): domain Eukaryota; phylum Discosea; order Longamoebia; family Balamuthiidae; genus Balamuthia; species Balamuthia mandrillaris. Next base: position 15,965 of record JAVKOQ010000543.1, on the reverse strand, counting down.
CGCCCACCAGTTCAACGAGGAACACACCATCCCCGAATGACTTCCGCCTCTTGGCGAAAGGCTGGGTTCTTCGACAAAAGCCTCCACACAGTCAAGCCACCAGGATGCGACCTTAAAGAGATCCAAACGTCCCTTTGGTATCATTCCAGAGTTCCAGGAAAGGCTAACGCAACCCACAGCGAAACTTTCCCTGATACGCCAGTTGAACGTGCAACTCTGGGTCGACGAGACCAGTATCAAATACTTTGTTTCCACTATCCTTAATGATATCGCTCGAGCAATGGGGCTGGAGGGTTTCCATCTAGACCAAGAAAAGGGCATTTTGGGCATAAGGCCCGGTAACGTGTTGCTCTTGCTCTACCTCTTCCACTTCCGCATTATAAGCTTACATCAGCTTCGGAGCTGTGGAGATATTTGGGTTATCTTGGCCCTCGGAAGGCCTGTGGGGGTTGTGGCGCTCAAGTCACCCGCCCCTCCCGATAGCACCGAAAATGTACTGGACTCCAAGAACCTGGCAGGCCAGGTCTACGACCGCCTCAAGTGTCTGCAATCCTACCGCGGCTTCGAACACCCATTTGCAATAGCGTCAACGTACCAAGAGTGGAGGATATGTTGGCTCAACACCGACGCTGCAAAACGGGCTGCAAGAGAAACACGCTTGGACTTTTTTACTTACAACGAGAGCAGCGTTCGACAACAACTCCCAGAAAGTCCGCCCTGTTGGGACAACAGTGAAGAGGATGAGAAGGACGAAGAGCAACTGGAGTCAGCCACACCAACAGAGATTGGTGGTTGCAAGCCCGATCCTGCAATATGATGACAAACGCTTGTTTCCAACATTGGCTTACGTTCTGCAAAAGATGGTCAGTTCCCCGCTTTCTTATGTCCCGCTGGTGGTACGTGTTGAAGCTCTTTGCTTAAGCTATGTGCTAACCTTCCTTTTCTCTGCACCTTCAAAGCAAACCTTGCGCCCCTACATTTATTTAGCTGCCTCAATTTATGAGTGGCAGTTAGGATTGCCCCCCACTCTCAAGTTACAGGTCAATAAGTTGCCGGGGCAAAATACCACGAACTTCTATCTCCTGCAGGACCTTGGTGCCGGAGCGGATGGACGGGTCTGGCTGGCCGCAACGGCATACGGCACAGCCTGCGCCCTCAAATATGCCCACGCAGCTCTTGCCTTCACCCTGTTCAAAGAGGCCGAGTTGTGGAACACCATCTGGAAGCGAAAGGCTCGTTGCCAAAAGATCGGTGGACAGCTTGCTCTGGTCATGCCATACGTCAAACCCTGTACCAAGGAAGAGTTCACGAAGAGGGAAGTGGTGGCAGCCATAAAAGAGGCCGCTGAGCGCATGATGGAGGCAGGCTACGATCATGGGGACCTTAAAAGGGAGCATGTTGGCTTGTACTGCGACCTAAAAGGTGGCCACAAGGCCGTGTTCTTCGACCTGGCAAGAGCAAAGCCGCTTAAGCCACACAAAAGTTCGCTTAGTGCTATACTCCAGCAGCTCAACATCGAATAAGAAGCTAGAACTCAAGAACGCAGGAGAAGAGGGTGAGAGGGAAGAAAATAGCACGTCGAGCTGTTGGAGTATAGCAGTAAGCGAACTCAGGCGGCGCAAAGATCATTAGTCCTGAGTACAAAGCGAACACCTTTTCTCTTAAAGCAATGCTTTAATTGAAATATAGAGGGGATTTTACAAGCGAGCAGGAAGAGGCTCCGATTTGATGAGGTCAGCGCATTTCTCGCCTACCAGCATGACGGTGAGGCAAGGGTTGATGCTCGGCATGTTGGGAAAGATGGAGGCATCGGCCACCCGCAAGCCCACCACCCCTCTTACCCGCAGCTTGTTGTCCACAACCGCCATCCCATCCGAGTTGGCGCCCATCTTGCAGGTACCGGCTGGGTGATACACCGTGTTGGCTGTCTTTCGGACGTAGGCGGAGATGTCTTCGTCTGACTCTACCTCTATTCCTGGCGCCAGCTTGTAAAATGAACAGAGGTAAGAAAGACTGGAGAGAACAAGGGATGATGAAAGGGAAAGATACCTCTCGCTTGATCCAAGCTCTCATAGCAGGGAACTCAGCGATTCTACGAGCTAACCGGATGCCTTCCACCATGACAGCTTCATCGTGGCCTTCGGGGTCCGTGAAGTACTTGAAGTCGATGACGGGGGAATCCTTGTAGTTGGCGGAGCGAAGCCGCACTGTTCCTTCGCTCTTGGCTTTGGTGACGTTCGGTGTAAGACTCATTGCTTTGACGCAGGTTGGATAGCCATGGAGCTTTGTGTTCATGTCAAACGATTCCAATCCAAAGTGGAACATCAGGTCAGGAATGCCATTCTCCAGATCTTGAGGAAGAATAACAGAAGAGTAATGAGCTTTTGTGGCCATTTAAAGAAAACAGGAAAGAAAAGAAAATAGAATAACGAAAGAAGCTAAGGGAGGAGGCGGAAAAGGAGGGAGGGAGAGGTATAGAGGAAGAGAGAGAGAGAGAGAGAGAGAGAGAGAGAGAGATGTACCGGTAACGCCCTTTTCGTCAGACCAGTCCTTAAATTGAGTTTTAGCAAAGAGTCCAACCTCATACTTTTGACGGATGATTTCAGGGACAGGACGATTGAGTTCCCAAATAATAACGCCTTCCGGGTGGTCCAACAGATGTTCTCCTACTCCTGGCAAGTCTACTGCACACTTCACTCCAACTTTCTCCAAATGTTGCTTCGGTCCAATTCCTTTTAAGAACGAAAATTGCCATTAGTCTCGAGTTTGAGTGAGAAGAGAAGAGAGAAGCAAAGAAGCAGAGAAATAGAGAAATAGGGTAGAGAGAGAAGAATAGAGGAAAGCAAACAAGCACAAACCAGACAGCAACAACAACTTCGGCGAGTCAAAGGCGCCGGCACAAACAATAACCTCACGGGCAGCATGAACCACCTGCCAAGTAGGATCGTTGCTATCAGTCAAGACACCGCCAGCACGAATCCCACGACTATCTTTCGTGAGGAGGATCTTTTTGGTGCAAGTGCCTGTGCGAACGGTAAGGTTCGATGGCAACTTGTCCAACGGATGAAGGTAGGCCACGCTGCTGGAGCAACGCTTTGGACCCTGTGCGTTCAGCTGGAAGTAGCCAACGCACTCCCCAAAGTTGGATTGAAAGTCGGATGAGTTCAGCGCTTGCTGACGAAAACCGGCTTGCACTGCTGCTTGTACGAATGCTGTGTTTAGCTCGTTGTCAGGTTGGACAGTTTCCAGTGTCACCTACAAGTGCATTGCAATTAGCTACTTTAGAAAAAGAAGGAGGAGGAGAAGGAGGAGAAGGAGAAGGAGAAGGAGAAGGAGAAGGAGAAGGAGAAGGAGAAGGAGAAGGAGAAGGAGAAGGAGAAGGAGAAGAACAAAGATCAAAAGTTGAAACCAGTACCGTTGATTTGATTTTTTCAATATGCTTAGCGCAAGCCTGAGGTCCCCACTCAGGGCCACCTCCCAACCTCTCCCACTGCTGCAAATCCACGTGGGTAGGGAAGAAAGCGATGGCGGAGTTGTGGGAGCTGCAGCCACCCAACACCTTGGCCCTGCTGTGACGGATGGCACCGTTACCCCTCGCCTGAGGCTCGATGCGGTAGTCATAGTCCAACTCTCCTCCCAACAGCTCCGGCCAGCGAGCCAACTGCAAAACCTTTTCGTTTCCTGATTGAATACACTCTGATGAGTAACCAGACAAAAAGAAACAGTGCAGTGGAAGGAAGGAAAACCTTCATCGGAGGGACCAGCCTCGATGAGGCAAACGGTAGTGGAGGGGTCTTCGGCCAATCGACGAGCCACCACGCAGCCAGCCGTTCCGCCGCCCACCACCACGTAGTCGAACCTCTTTGAGGCCGTCGCGTTTGCGGTCTTGGCCCTCATCTTGGGTTTATAACTGCGTGGCTTCAAATTTCCAAAAAAAAATAAATAAATAAAATAAATGGTCTCAAAGAAAGAGAGAGAGAGAGAGAGAAAAACAAACTACTCCACGCTCTCCCAAAATAATACGTTTTCAAATCACAGAGGCCAAAACCCTCCCTCAAACGCTACCTCTCTCTCTCTCTCTCTCTCCTTGCTTTTCGGTCGCTTTTGCTTTGTTTGTGTAGTGGCAATAAGCATAAGCGGCAGCACCAAACACGTTTGGCAGTTACCCTGTAATTCCCCCATTTGTGATGTCACCCATGCCCGTGTATGCGAACCGTGATGTCATCCTCCAAGTCGCTTCCCCCCAACAAACCAAACAATCAAAAACCCAACAAAAAAAAAACCAACAAAAATAAAACCAACAAAAGAAAAACAAAGAAAGAAAAACATATATAAAACAAACAAAAAAAACCAACAAAAAAACCAACAAAAAACCCAACAAAAATAAATAAAAACAAAGAAAGAAAAACATAAAACAAAAAAAAACAACAAAAACGAAAACAAAATAAACTCAAAAAAAAAAAAACAAAGAATAACAAAAAAGAAATGGGAAAAAGCCAAAAAAAAAAAGAAAAGACTTTTTGTTGGTGAATAATAAAAACAAATGTTTACATGAAATAGAAAGACAAAGCTATAGCGCAAAGAACGAAAAGCAAAGAGGAAGGACAAAAAAAACAAAGAAGAACGCTAGGAAATGATGTAAGTGCTGGAAGGAGGGTTGAAGCCGTTGAAGGAGCTGGCGGCAGAGCTTGTGTAGGCCCCCATCGCAGTGAAGTACAGCCAGTCGCCCGGCTCCAACGAGGGCAGGTCCACATCGCTGCAGATAATGTCGATGCTGTCGCACGTCGGTCCGAAGAGGGTGCTGGAGACCTTCTCTGGGGTCACCCGCTTCCGACCATCTCCACCGCCCTCTGAAGTCGAGGGTGTGGTGGGTTCTTCAGAAGTAGGAGCAGGCGTTGCCGCTACAGCCTCCTTCTGAGCTTTCGTGGGCAGCAGCTTGGGGTTTGGCTTTGCGTGGTCGAATATCTATATCGTTTCCAACAGCACCAGGTTAATAAAGAATAGGTCGCGAAGATGACAAACAAAAGCGAGGATAGGAGGGAATCGTACGATGTTGTTGAAGGAACCATAGACACCATCGCTAAGGTAGTACTGGATCTGTTTCTTGGTGGCGCCCGTCAGCTGCCTTTCCCTCCTGGATATGATGTTGGCCGCCAAGGTGACCGTCTCCGTGGCAAAATATCTGCCAGGCTCCGCGATGACCCTCACATGGGGTGGGAAGAGCTCGTCCAGGCAGGGAGCCACCACAGAGGCCATGGCGGGGAAGTTTACGGCTTCCGTGTCTACACCAGGCCAGCCACCGCCGATATCCACCAGCGTTAGCTCGTAACCAAGCACCTCTTTGGCTTGGTCAAACACATCTCTCACCATATGTAGGGAGTTGCGAAAGGCTTCGCCAGAGAGGCAGCCGCTGCCCACGTGGAAGCTCACACCGATGAGCTTCAGATCTAGCTTCTTGCAGAGTTGAATGAGCTCAGGAATCTCCTCCTTGGCGGCACCAAACTTGGAGCCAAAGGCCATGAGGGAGTGAGAATCGTCTGCCAGGATGCGGAGCACCACCTGAGCATCGGGATAGAGCTTGTGGATCTTGTCGAGTTCGGAGCTGTTGTCAAAGGTCATCATTTTAAAGTTGTGTTCTTTCGCGTAGGCCAAATGAACTATACGGACAGTGGTTAGAGAAAGGTTATACTGAAAGTAAAGAGGAGAAGTCATTACCAGGGTTTTTACAGGGATGGGCAAAGATGACGTTATCCGGAGAGAGACCAAGAGATTGGGCGAGTTGAAGCTCAGCTTTGCTGGCACAGTCCAGGCCGGTGCCACAAGCCACTAGTGAGCGCACGATAATAGGATCAGGATTGCACTTCATGGCTGATGGTTGTTTGTGTAATGTTAGACTACCAGTGAGAAACAAAAACATATAAGAAGAGGACGAAAAAGAAAGAAAGAAAGAAAGAAAGAAAGAAAGAAAGAAAAAAAGAAAGAGAGAAGAAGAACAAGGAACAAGAAAGGTACCGTAGAAAGGCGTAGCTCGAGGCAGGTACTTCTTCCACTGAAGGTACTTCTCAATGAGGTTGGTCAGGTCCGTCAAGTAGAACGCAGTGTCATGTCCCTTCTCCAGCTCCGCCTCCAGCAGCTCCTCCACCTTCTTGCTGTCCTTGACCTGCACCACGTTGATGTCCTTGTTGGCATTGAGCACCTTCTCCCTCAGCACAGCGTATTCAGAGGGAGGTGGCTCCGAGAAGACCGTCATGGCCTCCTCCGCGTCCGCCGTGGCCAGGATGGAGGTCTGGGCCAGGAGGAGGGCCTGCTCCCTGGCCGAGCGGGCCTGCTCCCTGGCCTTCTTCCTGGCCTCCTTTTGTTTGAGCCGCTTCTTGGCCTTTTGGGCTTCCGACTTTTTCTGGCGGCGCTTGGGCTTCTGTCTGCGGTGGTGCCGCCTGGCCTTGCGCAGGTTGGGCATGTTGTCCACCACCACGGCTTTGATGGTGAAGCCGCCTCCGCCTTCACTGCCTGCGCTGTATTTTTGTGTTGAGGTTACAAAAACCGAGAGAAGAGAGAAGAAAAAAAAAAGTGAAAAATAATTACACACCTATCGAAGGTGAGACGAAGTCCAGGGCCAGTTTCAGGGATCTCATCAAAGAACTGTTCCACAGCAGGCAGTGGCGAGCTACCGCCGTCGTCGTTGGTGTTGTTGTGGGCAAGGCTGAGCACGCTCACTGCGTCCGTGGGCACCTGCAGCGTTGTTTCTTTAGGGCCGTCCATCTCGTCTTCCTCTGCAGAAGTTGAAAGCTAGCAAGCAAACAAACAAACAAATTGATGTGTGTGGTTGTACACGTCCACGAGAGACTGGTGGCGAAGCGAGTTGTCCTTCTATTTTTCTGCTGCAACAAAAAATAAAATGAAACCACTATGCGCTATTTCTCTCTTTGTAGTGAACGTGAAATTAGAATCCTTATTTGAGTTTAAGGTAAGGCACCGCAATTTGGTTTAAGGTAACCCGTCGCATAGCAACCTATTGCTATCCCCTTCCCTGCTCAACTTGTCCTGTTTGGCTGCACGTCAATTCGTATGATCGATCACTTCCCATAAATGGAAATGGAAATCGGTGACGTCATTCAGATATGTGTACAATGTTAGTGTCGACAATTCCGAGAACGTGACGAAACCGGAAAAAAAAATACAGGGCGACGTCGTCACTTCAGCGGTTGGTGCTTCTGCGAGACGGAAACACGACGTCGCCCATTCTACGTCGTTTGAGCATCCAAGGATTGTTGTTGATAAAATACGAAAAATGTTACTTTCAACGCAACAACACAAGCAACCAAGACTTGCAACAACACAAATAAATAATGGGTGGTCTTCTGGCGAAGTTCAACTGGGGCAGGAAAGACGTTCGCATCTTGATGGTCGGCCTGGATGCTGCGGGCAAGACCACCGTGCTCTACAAGCTCAAACTGGGTGAGGCCATCACCACCATTCCCACCATCGGCTTCAATGTGGAGACGATCCAGTACAAGAACGTCCGGTTCACCATGTGGGACGTGGGAGGCCAGGACAAAATCCGCCCGTTGTGGAGGCACTACTTCCAGGGGACTCACGGCGTTATCTTCGTGGTGGACTCCAACGATAGGGAACGGATGGAGGAGGCCTCCGAGGTGCTGCACCGGATGCTGAGGGAGGACGAGATGAGAGAGGCGGTCGTGTTGGTCCTGGCCAACAAGGTTGACCTGCCTGGCGCCCTGAGCGTGGCGGAGGTGAGCGACCGGCTGGGATTGCATGGTATGAGGGAGAGGAAGTGGTTCATCCAGGGAACCTGTGCCACGAGGGGGGAGGGCCTTCATGAAGGGTTGGACTGGTTGTCCCAGATGATGAATGAACGACGATGAGAGAGAGAGAAATATTTTTGGTTTTTATTTGATATGTAAATACAATCCTCGCATGGTGCTAGTTCCACTTTTGCTTGCCACGTTTTATTCTTCTTTCTTCTCAGACTCCACAACAAGGATGGTGGATGCGGTGTGACCATACAAGTCAGGATTGTACATCTCCTCGCATCTACAAGGCGGCACCACGAAGCGTCCCTCGCTGGTCGCTCGGGCAATGTACTCGTACTTGTACTCCACTCCTTTGGCCAGCTCAGAGGCATAGCATTCCACTCTCTCATCCCTCAGGTTTTGATGCTGCCACCAAACCGTTGTCTTGTCCTTCTCCTCCTCCTTGTCTTTGCCCTTCTCTTCTTCTTCCTTCACAGACTTGTCTTTGGTCACCTTGTTGATAGCCGGATTCTCAGCCTCTAACCCAGCTGCCAACTTATCCACAAGCGCAATGTTGTATCTCGGGAAGTTTGCAGTCACCGTCAACGTTACTCGCACCAAAGAACCTTTGACCACGTGCCACACGCCATCCTTATCTTGCTTCACTTTCTCTTCTTGCTGCTTCTTCTTCTCTGCGTCTTTCTCGTCGTCGGTGATAACAGCGGAGAAGCGGCGTTGCACGGTGAAGCCGAAGCTCTTTGCAGGGATGACGAGATCAGCGGGAGCGTAACTCATGCCTAGTCTGTAGTAGAGACGGCCTTTGCCTTCCTTTTGCAACAACAAATCGGCGACCTCTGCGGGATACTTCTCTTCTCCCTTCTTCTTGTTCTTGGCAGAGTCGCGAGGTGAGCTGGATTTGCTTTCTTCGATCTTGGTTCCTTTTCTTGGTGACTTGCCTTTGTCTTTCTTGCTTGTCTTTTCTTCCTTTCTTGGGGACTTGCCAGAGGAGGAAGAAGAAGATGAAGAAGAGGAATCCTTCCTTGGAGACTTGGTGGAGTCTTTTCTTGGAGACTTGGAAGAATCCTTTCTTGGCGACTTGCTCTCTTTTCTTGGAGATGATGAAGATTGTTCGCTGCCAGGCACTTGAAGAAGAGAACCCTTCTTCTTCCCTTCCTCCTTTTCTTCTTCCTCTTTTCTTCCCTTCTTTGTCTTCTTCGCCTCAGCCAGATCGATAGCTAACGCCAAGCCTACTTTGGAACCTTCTTTGCTCAGAGCAGCGGAGCGATGAAGATCGACTTGCCCAAAGGTAAGGTCACCCGCCGCTCGGACGGAGTTTGCCTTTTGAGCGCATTTGGAGAATTCCAGCATTGGCACTCGGATGAACTTGGTGTCGGCGTTTCGGCCCTTGAAGAGAGCCTCTCCACAGTATTGCTCTGCCAACCAGAAACGAGCAGCAAAGTCTGGTTTATCCTTCTCACAAACTGATATTGTTTTGTGGTTTGGGTGAACATTAATAACACAAAGAGAGAAGATTAAAAGGAAGAAAGAGCAGCAAAGAGAAGCACGGTACCAGTAAAGTAGCGGTTAAGAGCAATGGTAGCCCAAGCATTCTCTTGAGTATTGAGCCATGTTCCATTTCTTCGCATGGCCAGCAGTCCCTTTGCCAACGGAGCCACCAGTTCATGTTCCGGATCAGCCATTACTAATCCCTCCAAAAGCATTGCATCTTGTTTGTTCCAACAAAGAACATCAGCAACAAAACCACCAAAGCAACCCAAAAATAAACGCACCAACTCGGTAGTTGCTATGAAGAAGACTGTGACGAGAGAGCTCATCATAATAAGAGGGAGCATGGGCCAAACCAGTGTCCTTGTCCACTTTGATGTGGTTGGCAAGGTATCTCACCACCTCATCAGCGCAAGCGCTTCTCTTCTGCTGCTTCTTGAACATGAGGGTGCCGGTGGTTGAAGTGTCAGCAAAGATGCTTAACAAAAGGCCTAATGCCTCCATTGGCAGCTCGTCAGGTGCATGAGAGGCGTAGTATTGCTCAGCCTCTTGTTTAATGGATGCATCTGGACTTAGTCTATAACGAGCATACTATATACATGAAATGGAGACGACAAAGAATGTTAGAACAAGAGAGAGGAAGCGCGAGAAAGAAAGAATAGAAACCAGAGCATAGGAGGTGATAAGGGCACGAGCGTCGGAGCTGTAGGTGCGAATGTCGCTGAAGAGAACGTCCTTCAAGTATGATACGATTCTGCTCTCAATGAAGAAAGGCAAACCGAAGCCTTTGGCCTTACATAATCCAAGGCAATGTGCCACATGACAACTTACGAATGGACTGTGGAGTGAAAAAGGTGAGAAAAGTGCTATAAACTTAATAAGTGAGAAAACAACATACTCTACTGTGGAGTGAGCGGTCCACATTCCAAATCCTCCGTTCTTGCTCTGCCTCTTCTTCAGCCTCTTCAGATCGGCAGAGACCAAGCTCTTCAGCTCCTTTCTCTTCGGCAGCTTGTCACTAGGGAAAGAGTCCAACACGTCATGCAAAGCCACCAAGCCCAGCAGCTTGGACGAGATCTGTTCGCAGCACTCGTTGGGGTAGCTGTAGAGGTAATACACAGCGTCAAGGAGGCCTTGCATCATGGTGCTGCTGGCGGAGAGCTCCAGAGCGCCAAACTGAGGGAGAGCTCCCGCTGGCTTGGTGATCTGTTTTTGGATGACCTCCACGTCCCCTGGCAGGCTGCCGTATTGAGCAAAGGACTCAGCTGTGGCCGGTGGATAGATTGGGATTTGTACGTTGGCTGCATCACCGTATTTGCCTGAAGAACAGCTCACCTACGAGAGGAAACGGTTTGTTGTAGGGTGTTAGAAGTTGAAGAAGGGCAACAAAAGAGAGGAAGAAGAAAGAAGAAGAACAAGAACCTGGAAACAAGCCATGCCAACGGACTTTGTGCGCATTGGTACAGTGACAAGACGTCTTCCTTCGCCGATGACGTGTCCCTTGAAACCAGTCTCACGAATGCCTGTTTCTGTTCCGTCTTCTTCTTCCGACGTGATGATCTCAACGTGATGACTGACTCTGATGCCTATGTCAATGTCAAGAGTTTGTTCAAGTTGGTTTTGGATGATGATGCTCAGCTCGAAGCTGTCTCCAAAGTTGAGGAAGCGTGGAGGAGTGCAGCGAACGACCAAAGGAAGCTGAGCGATGATGAGGTTCTCGCCGAGTCCATAGCTCTTTCCATCTCTGCTCACTGCAACTGCCCATATTCTGTTTCAAAAAGTAATGTGAGCAACACAAGAAGAGGTGAAGCAACAGAAAGAACAAGAGAGAACAAAACAAGAGAGATGAACCTGTAGCGAGTAAGACTGTCGGGAATCTTTACGTCTATTTGAGCTTTGCCTTCGTCGTCCACCAAAACGCTTGCCGTGAAGTTGGCCAATGGATTGAAGTTGCTGCGAACGGCGATTATGGGACACACTTCTTCTTCTGCATCTGCCAGCATTTCTCCCTCGTACTCTTCTTCTTCATCTGCTTCTTCACAGTCATCATCAGATTCTGCTCTTGCATTGCGCTCCATTTTTTTTGCTCTGCTAAATGACTTGTCTTTAGCGATGGACCTGCTCAAACAACCAATCCAGTTAGTCAACATCAAAGACAACCTGAAGAAGAAACAAAACAAACGGCGAAGGAAAGAAGGAGGTACTTTTTCTTCATTTCTTTCCTCTGGCGGACAGGGGCAGCAGAACTTCTACTAAAGGAGGGAAGGGAAGGAGCAGGCAAGCTAATGCCAAAGCCACCCTTCTTCATCGCCTTTCTTGGCGCTGCACTCTTTGCGAAGCTAGCGCATTCCATCTGCGCCATAGGAGCAAATGAATCCATTTTCTCGCATTCCCTTTTAGCAAAAGAAGAAGAAGGAGATGCACTGTAGGATGGCATCATCAGTGAGGCATTTGAGGCACATGGTGCGCCTGCAGGGGGTGGCGGCGGACAACCACCAGCCATGTCGTAGGCTAATGATGAACTCCGTGGAGGTGGAGGTATTCCTGAAGAGTGCAACATCCTTTGTAAATGAGGACCACCACCACCACGGCCACTGGAACGTGGGGACGATGCTCTTCTTTGTCTACTTCCTTCTGCGCACTTCTTTTCTTCGAGACAAATTCCATCATCAAAAGCACATTCTGCAAGCTTCTCCAAGCATTCTTGTTCTTCATCTGCACCGTACTCATTAAAGTATTCTTGGTCTTCTTCCTCTTCTTCTTGATCGGCAATCTCTTCATCGCTGCTGTATTGCACTTTGACGTTATCCACAGGTTCTGACTCCAGTTGAGGCTCCGGCCAGGTCTCCTCCTCGTCCTTGATTGCCTCTATCAACTGAGCAACATCGATCTCATCGTCGGAGAGAGCTACTTCCTCATCATCGGACCAATCTGCCGTCAATTGCTCCAAGTGAAGAGTTGGTGGATCCAATTGTTTGTTGTCCCATTTCTACATGTGAAAGTTTAAGTAACAAATGTTAAATAAACCATTATAAACAGAACGACAACAATAAATAAGTTAAAAAACAAAAGAAGAGGGAGGGAGGGAGGGAGAGAGGGAGGGAGGGAGAGAGAGAGAGAGAGAGAGAATGTACCTCTACGCTGATATGCGTTCTGTTTGCATAGCGTTGGCGTTTGGTTTCGATGGGTCGAGTGGGATAAAAGGTTTGCAGCGGGTTTGATAAGGAATGGTTGCTCAGGGCTAAAACAGCCTCATCCACCACAACAATCGCCACTTCAGCAGCTCGCTTGATGGCTTGCCCTTTGTGATCGGTAACTCGAACGGCGACGACGGTCTCTCCGCCAGGAATTACTTTGGTGTGTTGCGGAGTTACTGTTACAGTCAACTCTCGTGTTGTCTAGGTTTTTTATAATAAGTACCATCGGTAAAAGAACAGGAAGATATAAAAGAAAACGGATAGAAGAATAGCGTACAGGAGGCACAATAAGCTCAATGGTGGCAGTGGCGAGAGCAGGGCGAGGCGGAGCATTCTCCTCTTCCTTGTTGTCTAAGTTAGAGCGCTTGGCAAGACCAACCGTATCTACCTGAATGTTGATGGATGGCGCGTACTCCTCCAATATGGGCACTCTAACAACTGAAGAGTTTCCAAAGTTAAAACTAACGGCGAGGAGAGAGAGAGAGAGAGAGAGAGAGAGCGAGAGAAGGACCTTCAGAAGTTGACTTAAGTTTGTACAAAAAGGTTTTGACGATACCTCTGCACCTAGCAGTCACCAAAGCTATAACAATGATGTTGTTTAGAGAGGTTATGAGAAGAGAAAGAAATATAATTTTGAAAAAAACGAACCATCAGCAGGTGCGAAGGGACACTGAATAAGCAACTCTGCGGTTTCTCCAATTCTATAGGAAGTCTTGTCGCTTGTGATAACAAGAGTCTCCTCCGCAATCACCTCGAACTCCTTGTCCTGTTGTTGTTGCGCTGGCGGAGGGACAGAAGGATATAAAGAGGTTGGAGAAGGGGGCAATGACGGCGCTGAAGACTGAACTGGCAAAGAAAGCTCTGCGGCATTTTTGCGCCCCTCACCATCTTCCACCAAAGCATGAATGTCGCAAGAGAGCACCAACGAATCGTTGCTATTGCTGCTGCTGAAGTTCAACTCATATTCGATTGGTTTGGAGCCGGATATAACCACATGTTTTTGGTAGTTTGGTGTCTTATTATCAACCGTTATGTCCTCCCATGCGCTAGGTACTTGTGATGGTATGATGTCCATCATTGAGGAAGATGAAGACGGCAGATGCGGTGTACGGTAAACCATTGCTTGATGTATTGGTGGGGGCGGCGGTGAAGGAGAGCTGCTGCTCTGTCTGTAATAGGGCTTTCGTACCCAACGAGTGAGGGTCAAATAGACTGGCACTCCGGCCACCAATTTACCATCTTCAAAACGTTTTTGTTTTGTCAGCAACAGAAAGAAGGTGAAGAAAGGATACGAAGAGAAAGAACGTACCAATGTTAGAGACAACAATGCGGATACGGCAGGGCCTGTCCATCAAAATGGTAGACTCTTGGGCCTGCAATCCCACATAGTAAACGCAAGGGTGAAGCAACAGCTGCGTGGTAGCATTCAAGGTCTGATGGTTGAGATCCATCACCTCCAAAACGGCTGCCAGACTCAGCGGTCGAGGAGGATTGGGTATTCCCGACTTGAGAAGGATCTCGATCTTGTGTTCGCCAGAAGGGCGAGTCTTGCCCTTCACCGTTCGTTTGCAGTCGCTGGAGCTTCGTTGCGCAGAAGAGTGTACGAATGGAGTTGGTACCAAAGAAACTCGTTTCTTCGGAACGACCAGTTGCAATGCTCCGTCACTTGATGAGCCAGCATCGTTACCCACCAAGGAAAAGGAGGTGACGCTAACACTAGAAGAAGAGGTGACCTGCTTGATGTCCTCTTCCTTGATCAACAACTTTGTCTGACTGCTAAAGACATAATCCATAAGACCAGGGGGAGCAAAAGTGGCATCCGTTGAGGCCACGCGCCAAGTGGCGTCAGAGTCTGGCAGGCCACCACCGGCATAATAGCTGGCTTTGCCTTTAAGGATAGCCTTGCTGGAGGGGTCGAGGAAGTGTGGGTTTTTGCTCTCCACGGAAGCCTCCGCCACGAACTCTGGTCGCCGGAATTCTTGCACTTGGAAGGTATGAACGTGGGCATAGGTGGGGGTCTGCTCGTGATCCTCCAAGCTTAGATGCAGCGAGACATCTCCCAAGTTTATCTAAAGTATAGGATACATTCAGTTAAGAAGGAGAGTACAAGTATGATACGGCGAAATAACAAGACGAAAAAGAAAAAGAAAGAAAAAGACATAGGCATTACCGAGTCCGGAAGGTTGAGCACAAAGTCAAAAGAGCCAAAGCCAGAAAGGCAGGAGCTGCCTTTAGCCACTTCGACGGAACGAGGGTCGACCATTCTGTAGTTTACATTCTGCAAAGAAGGTAACTCAAGTCGCTCAAAATGTTCGTTTGACAATCGCTAAATGTGGTACAACATTAATTTTTTTAAAAAAAGAGTCAAAGGAGAGGAAAGAGAACCTTCAAGAAGCGAACGTAGCCTTTGATGTGCACTTCTTCTTTCGGACGATACATGCTAAAACCAAAAAGATTTCAGCAGATTGTTTCAACAGAACAACGAGGAGGAGCGAGAGGGATAGAATCACAAGACGAACCTTCTGTCATCAAAGACGTGCCAGAGCAGCATGGTATCAGCTGACAGGGAAGTGAAAGTGGATACGCCAGTGATGAACGCACAATCCTTTCCCTTCTCTACAAAGAGGGTTGCTGCTTTGGTGGTGTTGTGTGGCAACACGGCGACACCTTCCTTGTTGCTCAGGAATGGCCCGCTCACATCTCGTTCAAGGGTCATCGGCCGAAGGCTCAACGCGGTGGTTGGCGCTATTCTTGCCTGTGAACCTTGTTTGTTGCTGCCACCACGTGGAGAGGTTTGTTGGTTCAGAGCCGCCAACTTTTTCCTATAAATAAGATTTGTTCATTGTAACGGTATCAGAGGATTATATAGAAAACATCAACTTAAGATAACGTACATTTGTTGATCAGCATCAAGAATGGTAAGACCAGCTCCAAACTTGGTCTTCTCTCGTTCATGCCACCAAAACTTGGCTCCTTTGAGGGGTCCTCCTTTGACAAGATGTGTCGCCCAGGCATGCACGCTCTGTAAGCCCTGGAAAGCATCTAGGCCGATGTGGGTGAGCTGGATCCATGCCTTGACGATGTCTCGATCGCTCCACGAGTTGGGATAGTGCCCTTTCTTGGTGGGAGTTATGACGATGGCGATTTGGCCCACGCCACGAGAGGAATCCTTAAGCGCAGGGGAGAGGTCCACGATGAAGTCCACATAGGTGTCCTTCTGGTAGTTGGACACCGGAACAATGTCATCTGCCACCAGTTTGCCGTAGCTAAGAAAGACAAGAGACAATAAGTGTTCGCCTTAAAGGATAAGAAAGATTGTTCAACAAAGAGACGGAAGGAAATACCCGAGGTAATCGTGAGTATCAGACTTGTTCTCACCTACTGACTTGTAATTCTTCTCGGTGCCCCATTTATGCCAATGCTTACGAGGATTCATTCTGAGAGAGAGCATTAGAACAAGTATCAAAAGACCCATTGGAGAGAAAAACAACAAAACGTACTTATACAAACA
>JAVKOQ010000542.1:0-28743 GCA_031835245.1 Balamuthia mandrillaris | reverse complement strand
TCTTTCCATGTTCTTCCCTTTCCATCCTTTTTTTTAAGAACCTCTTTATTATTATTTTAAACCTTGTCTCAATGCTTTCACTCCACTTTCATCAAACTAAACAAAATATTGATCAAAATCTCTTCACTTTGCTCTTCTCCCTCTCCTTTTTTTTTGAAAACAAAAGTGGTTTGAAGTCGTTGTTCCCCGATCAAGCCCCTGCCGGAAACAGCAGTCTTCGCTACAAGGCCAAGAAAGACCCTTCCTCCACTGCCGCTGCCGCCGGGAGGACAGCTCGTGCCCCCCGTAACAGCAGCAGCAGCAGTGGCAGCAGCAACGCCAACAGCCCCAAGGCTTCCAGGCGGTCTGCGGCGGAGCCCGCTCCTTCTCTCATCTACGCCATTCCTGTCCAACTTTTCAAATAGTACGTCATCAATTTTTTGTTTTATTTTGCAAATTTTTCTTTTGTCTCTTCTTTCTGGTTCTTATTATTTTTCCTCGTTGTTCTTCTCTCTCTCTCTCTCTCTCTCTCTCTCTGGCTCTCTCTGGCTCTCTCTGGCTCTCCTGGCTCTCTCTGTCTCTCTCCCTCTCCTCCCTGTTTATTGGCCGTGTTTCTCTTTTTCTTCTTCTTTTATTGTTATTTTTTCTTTTATGGAAATAACGATCCAATAAAACCAAAACAGCAACACCAGCAAAGGACAGCACGATGCAATGGGCAAGGTAGGCGCCGCCGTTCTCGGCACTCGCTCCACGCAGTCGTACCAGCTGCTCCTCTACTACACCAAAGAGCAGCACATCTGCACGACCAAGATCACTCGCAAGTTCGAGTTTGCGATACAGAACGACCTCTACGTCAATTTCAATGATGACAACGGACAAAATTGGTCCTTGCTCTTCCGCACCATTGAGGAGTGCACCAAGTTCTCTTTGAACGTTGTGATGGCCAAGTGCTTGGCTGATGGAGGCCGGTCTCTTGTCATTCAAGATGTGAAGCCTGGCAAAGTCAAGGTTCTTTTTCATTCTTGTTTGCTTTGTTTTTTTCTGTTTTGCTTCATTTATTGTCCTCTACCCCTTGCTTTCCTATTTTTTTAATGTTTCTTGGGTTTTATACCACTGACAACGTAAATACTTGTTATTTTCTTCAGGTGGTAGAGGAAGGAGACACCATAGGGCTTCGTTATTCCGGTTGGCTGGAAGAAGGTGGCAAAGTAGGACGACTCTTTGACTCAAACGTGGATGAAGATGTCATGAAGATCACGCTTGGAGCCGGTGAGGTTATCGCTGGATGGGAGGAAGGTCTGGTAGGCATGAAGCGGGAGGGCAAACGCCTCCTGGCTGTGCCCCCTTCCATGGGATATGGTGGCTCTGGTGCTCCTGATATTCCTGCTAATGCCATTCTCTTGTTCGAGGTATCTCTTCTGTCTCCCTTTCTCTCCGCCTCTCAAAACATAACACTGCTGCTCCTTTCTTTAAAAGGTGGAAATAGAGAAGCATCGTTCAGCGAAACGAGGAGGAAAACGGTCCTCGGCTGCGCCAGACCTGCCTTCTTCCTTGCCCTCCTCCCTCTTTCCCACATCTCCTTCCCCCGTAGACGTGCTCAGCAGCGGTGAGAATGGTGCCTATTCAGATGACTCAGAGGGAGAAGAGGAGCCCGATTCCCGTGCCGATCTCGTTCAGCGCATGCGAAACCTGGGCCAAGCTACCCCTTTTGCTGGCAACGCTTCTGCCGCCAGTAACAAACGACCATCTTCGCAACGTCAACAACAACCACCGCCGCAACAACAGCATCAACCAGCTGCTGCTCCAGTATCGTTTTTGACGCAGCCACAACCACAACCACAACAAGTGTCTCCTGAGTACAATCATCAACAGTTGGCGTTGTATTCCTCGCAACCACAACAACACACTTATGCTCCTCAGCCCCAACAACCTCAACCATACCATCCGCAACAACCACTCCATCCACAACCTACTGCTGCAGTCTATCCACCAACGAGCTCTGTTGCTTATCAACCACAGTTGTCATCCATTCCAACTATGAGTTCTTCTGTTGGTAGTTCCTCTTCTACGGTACCAATTTCTTTCTGTTGTCTTTGTTGGGCTCTACTTCATTTACTTTCCTACTCATGCAACTATTGCTTGTTCTCTTTACGTCAATAGGTGCAATCCTCACTTCTTGCGGACAGGCCAACAGACACTGTTGGAATGCTGGTAGATGCTCGCGAATTCCAGAGAGACACCAGCCGCCTGCTCTCCGACATATCCATCAAGATGACCGAAATGCACCGCATTCTTGGCGGTACTTTCTTCACCGGACTCAAAGAAGGTGGAGGCGCAGGCAATGGCATCAGCGGTCTGGTCCTTGTGCAAACCATCACCCGCATTATGGAAGAGAATGAGGCCTTCACTCGTGAGGCCAACGAAAAGAGCCGTCGCATCGACGAGCTGAGGGCCCAAATCGCGGAGCTGCACGCCAAGAACGATCGATTCCTGGAGGATAACAACAAGATACAGGAACAACGAGCAGAGACTCTGAAGGAAAGCGCTGATCTAGCCAGACAGAACTTGATCGCGGTGAGAGAGGCGAAGAACAAGTTGGAGAAGGAGCTGAACGAGGTCCTAGATGAGCTGAATGCCGTCAAGAAGGACTACACCAACTTGACACGCTTCCATGATGCCCTCAAGTCTGAGAAGGAAGTCATCGAGAACGAATTGGAAAAGGTCAAAGGAGAACTCACTCAGGCCCGCAACACTCTCTACGAAAGAGAGAACACCATCAGAGAGTTGAAACAAGAAGTCGAGGAAGAGAGGTTGGCCAAGAAGAAGGCCCAAAAGAACAACAACGCTCTGAGGGAGGAAATTAAGGACAAAGCGGACACCATCGCCACACTGGACCAGCAGCTCAAGGAAAAGACCGAGCGAGTGGTGAAAGAAAGAGCAGCGCTTCAGGCTGCCTTTGACGAGGAGAAAGCTTTGTTGGAGGAGCAGCTCAACAAGGAGAAAGAGGCGCTGCGTCAGGAAAAGAAGAACAGAAGCAAAGAGGTGGAGGAGGAAGTGAATGTGCTGCGCGTGGAAATGGAGGACAAGTGGGGCAAGCAGCTGAGGAAGCGCGAAGCCGAGCTCACAGAACAGCACCAGGAGGAGCGCAAGAAGCTGTCACGACAGGCCAAGAAACGCGAGACAGAACGTTTCGAGGAGGGCAAGGCGGAAGGTTTGAGGGAGGGCCTGAAACAGGCGCAGGAGAGCGTCTTCCAAGAAGGTTACGCCAAAGGCTTTAAAGAAGGAGAACAAAAGGCCAAAGATAGTTTTGCTGCTTTGGCAAACAGAGCAGGAGCTATTGGAGGAACGGGAACAGCAGGAGGAGCAGGAGCTGCTGCTGCTATTCTTGCCAAGACCGCTGAATTGAAGAAGCTCAAAAACGCGATGAAAAGGAAGGAGAGAGAGTTGCGGAGGGCCAAGAGAGAGACGCAGAGCTTGAAGTCCCGAGCAGAGAAGTCGATACGTAGAGTGGAGAGGGAGAAGAAGAAGGGCAAATTGGCTGTCTTGCAGACCAAGAAGGAAGCGGACTCCAGCGCTGTTAACCAAGTGAAGCGCGTCATGAACGAGATATACTCCTCTCTTAAAGCAGAGTTTGACGAGGAGGAAGCGTACGATGGTGCTTATCTCCCTCTCCCTCTTAGATCTCTCTCTCTCTCTTTTTCTCTGACTTTTATTGACGTCATTCTTCCCTTGATGGTTACTTTTATGCTTAACAAAATAGGCGACGTCATCATTGGAGCTTTGCGAGATACCATCAAAGAAAAGACTTTGGAGTTATTGGCTTCTTCCAGTAAAGCCACCTATGAGGAGGTCAGCGAGCTCAGCGCGTCTCCTGTGGAAGAGGTGGGAGAGGATACCTTCCTCTCTAGTGGTTCTGATGGAGAAGATGAAGATGAAGAGCAAGATGACAGTGAGGATGTGTTGAAAGAAGCTTTGTTGTCTCTTCCTTCATCATCACCAGCCGCAACCTCAACTGCTGTGCCTGCTACTGTTACTGCAGCACCAGTTCAACCTGCTGAAAAGTCTTCCGCTGATGTTCCTTCTACCTCTGGCAAGAAGACCGTCACTTTTGCGAAGGAAATTGTCGATGACGCTGAAGCGGAAGTAGAAGAGGCTGTGAAGGAAGTGGAGGAAGATGAGGCAGAAGAAACGCAAAAACAGAAAGAGGAAGCAGAGAAAGAAATAGCAGTGGTCGACAAGAAAGAAGAAGCGACTTTACCTCAAATGGAACAACAGCCATCCTCTGAATTGGAAGTTTCTGTTGTAGAAGAGGAGACAAAGCAAGCAGAGAGGAGTGCAACTAGCAACATGGAGGATGAAGTCATGGCTGCGTTAAGTGAGGAAGCAGAGCAAGGGCAAGAAGAACAGGAAGAAGACGAAGAAGAACAGGAAGAGCAAGTGGAAAAGCCAAAACAAGAGAAGCTACGAAATCCTCTGTTTGGTGATGATGAAGAAGAAGAGACGGAGGAAGAAGAAAGCCCGAAACAAGTGGTCAGCCCGCCGCAAGCCGAAGCGAAAAAGAAAGAGAAGGTGAAAAATCCTCTTTTTGGTGATTCGGATGATAGTGAGACAGAGACAGTTGTGGACGATCCTCTCAGTGCTTTGCTTTCAGGTGCACCAGAGGAAGCAGAAAAAAACGAAGAGGAAAAAGAGCAACAAGAACAAGAGGAGGAAAAGGAAGAGACAGAAGAAGAGAAAGAAGAAAAGGTGGTTCCTGTCGTCGAAGAAGAGCAGCATGATGAAGAAGAAAACGAAATAACTGAACGGCAAGAACAAGAAGAGGAGCCAACAGTCGATGTAGAAGAAGAAGAACAAGAAAAAGAGGACGGAACAGCTGAAGAAGCTGTGGAAAAGGACGCAGAAGATGAGGATTATGAAGACGCTGACTTGGATGAGGAGGAAAGAAGAATTCAAGAAGAAATGAAACGTTTAGAAGAAGAGGAGGCTCGGTTGAAGGATGAAGTTGGCGGAGGTATTGGTGATGAGGGCGAATATGGTGAGGAGGATTTCGGTGAAGGAGAAGAAGAAGGAGAAGGCGAAGGAGAATATGACGACTATGAAGAAGCTAGAGAGGAAGGAAGAGAGGATGAAGGAGGATTCGATCTTCCTGACGTTGAGGACATGGATGCTGAACAACCAGAAAAAATAGAAGAAGAAGTGGAGAATGAGGGAGAAGAACAACAGCCCACGGCTGGTCAAGAAGAACCAGGAGAACAATTCGAGGAAGAACAAGAAGAAACAAAGGAAGATAGTCATGAGGAGGAGCAAGAACAGAAAGAAGAAGAAGAAGAACAAGAACAAGAAGAAACAAAGGAAGAGTTACATGAGGAGGAGCAAGACCAGACAGATGAGGACAAGGTAGAAGAAAAAGAGGAAGAACTTGGTGTTGAGGAGAAAGCGGAAGAACCGACGGAAGAGCAAAAGGAAGAACAAGAAGAAACTAAAGAAGAGCAAGAGGATGAGGATTACGATCCTTTTGCTGAATATGGAGAAGAGAAGGAAGAAGACGAAGATAAGAAAGAAGAACAACCAACAACAAAGAAAGACCCAACGAGTGCTCTCTTTGGAGATGATGGCTTCAACTTTGCCGTTGGTAGGGAGGAAGAAGCGGCCAACGACTTTTTCTCCTCCTCATCCGCCAAGAAAGAGAGAAAGAGCTCCTCTGGCAGCAAACCATTTGTGACCGACACAAACGCTCTCTTTGGTGATCCGTTCTCCGATTCCGCTTCTGCAAACAACGACGAAGAAGAACGCCAAGAGGAAGATGAAGACCAGCAAGAAAAGGAGAAAGAAAAGGCTTCAACTAGCGTCAACAACACACCAACCAAGTCGAAGAAGGCCTTCGTCTCCGACCCGTTGGACCTGTTTGGTGGGTCCTCTCTGACTGAAGCCGATGGGGAGGATGATGGTTCTGCCTGGTTGTCCTCCACCAAGGCTTCCGCCTCTCCTGCCAAGCAGAGCGAACAGAAGAAGTCCACTTCTTCTTCTTCCGGCAGTTTGTTTGGAGATGATGAGGAGAAGCTCGACAACGACCTGTTCAGCAACGATATGTTTGACTTCACCAAGTAGAGAAACAGAGCCAGGAGCTTCTGCCGTACACCTTCCTCTCTTTGTCTTTTTCTTTTTTGTTGTTTTTTTCATTCAAAAAAAATTCATTTGTTCCATTTTTTTTATTCACTGTTTTGTTCAACTCAACGAAATGCTTTTGACCACGAAAGGGTTGATGCCGCTGCTCTCCCCGCCGTAGGCAACGGGGTTGAGCTCCTTCTTGACGCCCGGCCGGTGGTGGTTGTACTTTTTGAGGGCTTTGGTGTATTTGTTGCGGTACTTGACGCGGGCGTTCCGGTTCTCCTTCTTTCGGTGGGGCGTTAAGCCTTTGTTCTTTTTGATCTGGTAGTTGATACCGCGTTTGTTGGTAGTGTCTGAAGCTGGTTGTGTAGCCGTTGATTTGCTGTTTTGGGGAGAGAAAGAAAAAGGGGCAAAAAATTAGGAGAGAGTTCAGATTAGATTGATCGAGACGGAGAAAAAAAAGAGGGGAAGCAAGCCGTACAGTTGATGTTTTTCTTCCTTTTGTCTTTTTTGATCTTCTCTCATGCGTTTCACTTGTGCGTAGAACGGATCGTTCTTTGCGGCCTGTTGTGCAGCCGCCCCATGCTGTGTTTTCTTCTTTGGCATCTCTGTTTGTGTTGGTTGTGCGTTTCTTTTCTTCCTTTCTTCTTCTTTTCTTTTTTTTTTTAACCATCCGTTATATCTCGCGTCGTCATGATCTACCTTAAATTCTTTAAATAACTATAAAATTTTTAACATTTCTCAAACATATCTTAGATTCTTCGAATTCCACATACATTTCTAAAGAAAAAAGAAAAAGAGGAGAGAGCGAGATGGCGGCCGCGCTCTCCGAAAAGCAGTTCAACCAGCTCTTCCAACTGCGATGGGCTTCCAAGCAACTGAGTACGTATTTGCACGCCCTACTCAAAAAAAACAAACACCACGAGACCGAGAAAAAAATAATTTTGAGTGGGGGGAAGGCAAGGGTGGAGAGAGACTGACATAACTGCTTTCGTGAATAATGTGTGTGTGTGGTGTTTTGTGTTGGGCTGTGTCTTGATTTCTCAAATGCATCTCATCGGAAGCAAGGTCAGCCACCAAATGCGAAAAAGAAGAACAGAAGAAGAGGAAGCAACTGACAGCCAGCATTGCTAAAGGAAACCGTATGTACTTATTTTTTTGGTCTCTCGTTCCTTCTATCTTCTCTCCTGACGCTCTTCTCTTCATCGTTCTCTTCTCTCACTGTCTCTCGCTCTTGTCGCTGACACTCTTTCTTCGTTGTAATAAGTGGATATAGCTCGCATTTATGCAGCGGATTGCATTCGCCTCAAGAATGAAGCACTCTCTTATCTTCGCCTCTCCTCCAGACTTGACGGGTTGGATGGAGCCTCTATTTATATCTTTCTTTTTCTCTGTCTTCGCCTGTCCTCTCTCTTCGCTCTCTCTCTCTCTCTCTCTCTCTCTCTCTCTCTCTTTGCCTCTTCCTTTGAGGCCTATTTACTAACGTGTTTCAACAACACACACAAAAAAAAAAAAAAAAAAAGGGTTCGGTCAAGGTTAGAGATGGCGTATACCACCAAAGCCACCGCTGTACAGTTGGAAGGTGTCGTCAAACAAATGAGTAAACTTGTACAAAGTATGTCAAACCTCTTTTCATTCTCTTGCTCTTTGCTCTTTGTTAATCGTTTAAGTTAAACAAAAACATTCAACCATAAAGCTTCAGATTTAGAAAAAATGACGGCTGTATTTGATAAGTTTGAGCAACAGAACGAAAACTTGGAGGTGCAACAAGAAGTCATGGACTCTTCTATGGCTCGTGTACGTTTTTTTTAAAAAAAATGGTTTTCATCTTAGTTAGGCCTAATGTTCTGCTCTTCACGCGTCACTCTTTTCTTCTCCTTTGCGAAATCAGTCAACATCATCGCTGGTGCCGCAATGGCAAGTCGAATCGCTCATCTGTCAAGTGGCTGATGAACACTCGCTCGAGCTGCAAACGCTGCTTCCTACCATCGACAGAGATAAAAGTATAATTACACCCTTCTTCCCTTCTCTTATGTATTGTTGTTTGTCTCTTTACCGTGTATTTAAGGCTTGGACTTTTCTGTTTCTCACTTTTTCCTATTTTTTTTTTTGCCAAAGTTGAAAGAGAAAAAGCTGCAGCGCAACAAGCATCCTCCTCAACAACAAAAACTGCTGTACTTCAGCCTTCCTCCAACTAAACAACAACAAGAAGGAAAAGAAAAAGAAGAAGAAGACCACGAGGAAGCAGCACAAGGCATGAAAATGGAATTAACGTGCCCAATTCTGAATGAGTCCTCTTTTAACGAAGAAAGAGAAGAAGAGCAATAGAAGGAGAAGGAGAAGGAGAAGAAACAACAACAAGAAGAAGGAGAAGAAGAAGAGGCAGGATGAAAACCAAAACTGTGAATTGATCTCTTCAATAAATTCAAATGCCAAATAGAAAATCAAACAACAGAGCTCCAAATATGGAACTGACCGATCATAAGGACAAAAAAAAAGAAAGGGGCTGCTGCTGGTGTAATGGCTTCAGAGTCGCGATATCGTAATCCTGCTTTGACAGTGGATGCGGCCGTCGTCCGGCATAAGGAGAACCAAGAAGGAAACAAACAATTGCAGGTCCTGCTCATCCGAAGGAAAGGCTCCACTTTTTACAACCATTTGGCGTTTCCCGGTGGCTTTGTTGACTATGGCGAAGTTCGTTGCTCTCGCTTTCTCTCTCTCTCTCTCTCTCTCTCTCTCTCTCTCTTCTGCTCTCTGTCTTGTATTATCTCCCTCTCTCGCTTACTCTAATTGTCTCCCTATTGCCTCGCTCTGTCTTCTTGTTGCACACGTTAAAAAAGGCACCAGAGAATGCATGTCTGAGAGAATTGCAGGAAGAGACGTGTCTTGTGGGCAAAAACCCAAAGCTCATTGGCGTTTATGGAGATCCTCAACGTGATATCCTTTTTTTTCCCTATTCTATTCTTTTCCGTTTTCGCTTTGCTTGCATTCTTTTTCCTTTTTTTTTCTTTCTTTGTGGTTCTTTTCTTTTTGGGCTTCGTTCTTTGACCATTTCTTGTTTGCTGGTTCTTTTCTCCTTCAACAACAACACACCCGAGAAAACACGTCGTTACCATATTCTATTACATCTCTGTGGACGACTTTGCAGAGCTGAAAGGAAGCGATGATGCGCTCTCAGCCGACTTCTACGATGTCGAAGAGGTGAAGCAGAGCCTTCACAAGGAGTTTGCATTCGACCATGCCAAACTGTTTCAGGACCTTCTACAGTTTCTTCAAACCAACAATCTTCCTTGAGCGTTGTTTATTCTTAGTAAACTCCAAAGGACAAAGAAGAAACAACAAATAACTAAACTTTTCTTTTTTGTCATCATACCTCTTATGATGGCAAATGTTTTTTAACACGAGGAGGGAGAAGAATAGCTTTTTGGGGCTGCTCCAAGTTTACTGCCCCACATGGACTGCGTGGTCGAAAGTGAAGAGAAACCAGCCAGCAGCGGGCGCGCCGCCTCTTCCAGTTTGGGCGAAGCGGCGGAAGCAGAAGAGGCATAGGCCAAGTAGTCAGAGAGACAGGAATGCAGACCAGCCGAACAGCCGAAGAAGACCATCGCAGCCCCCAGAAAGAGTTGAAAAAGTCCTGGAAGAACGCAGTTGAACACCCAGAGAGAGGAGTGGTCCTTCTGGGTGTGTGCTAGATAGATGCCCAACCCCGAGAGGAAGCTGCCAACGGCGAGGAGGGTGATGGAGTAGGCCAGGTAGAAAAACTGTTCTTGCCGTTCTCGAACCCACTCCATTTCTTCTTTCTTGTTTATGTTTGTTGTTGTTGGGATATCCATGAGGCACAAGAACAACAAGGGATGGTCACCGACATAACTCCGGAAGAATTGATGAATTAGAAACACTTCGTGCTCCCAAATGTTATTGTTTAATCATTTTCAAAGCCTTCGTTCATGCCAGGGGAAGAAGTAAAGGAGCAAGAGGCAAGAAAGCACAGGGTTTGTTGAAGAGGGGTGTCATCGCATACAGAGAATGGAAGAGTCGCAGGAAGTAGTCAGGTACTGGCATTGTAAGTTGGATTATGTAATCCAATAGGGATCCCTTTGCGATATGTCCTGGGGTACTCTAGCCAAACCAGAGATATCAAGAAGAAGTTCTGAAAGGAACCTTCCGCTTTTACTGGTGGTTGCAACAACATGCATCGGGCTGTTCCTCTTATTTGATGTGGTTCACCACCATCCATTCTTCTTCAATAATTACGAAATCCATTTTCAAAAGGAAAATAAACCGAAGCAAAGCAAGATGGAGTGGGTCAGGGAACGGCAAGAACAGTTTTTCTACCTGGCCTACTCTGTGACCTTCCTTTCCTGCGGCGGCTTCCTCTCCGGACTGGGCCTCTATCTCTCCTCCACTCAACACGAGCGGGCCGAGGTTTGGGTGTTTAACTGCGTTCTGCCAGGACTCTTGCAGCTCCTTTTAGGAGCTGCTCTGGCTTTCTTTGGTTGTTCAGCTAGTCTTCATTCGTGTTGTCGTTCTGCTTCTTCTTCGTTCACTCCTTCTCTGTACTCTTCGTCTTCGCGAGGACGAGGACTCCAACAAGCGGCGCAGCCTCTGCTGTCTCCTATTTCAACAACAGAGTCTATATGGGGCGCCAAACTTGGAGCCAAAGAGACAACAAATCCTTCTTCTTCGGCTTCTTCCTTTTGTTAAGTTAAACAAGCGAGACGGTGATCGTTTTCAACGGTTTGTTATTATTAGAATAATTCTCCACTTTCAACACTCTCCTCTTGCTCTCCGTTCGGGTCTTTAAACGGCTTTCTGCAATGGAGTTGTTATGAAGAAGAAGAAGGAGAAAGGTGGAAGGTTCGTTGCAACTGTTTAGCAACATGTGGGCGACCCAAACGTTGGAAACTGTGGGCTACGAGACTCAAAGTCTTTGTCATCCTTGGCGATAGTGTGCGCGGCTTCTGCTTGTATGCTGCCTGCATCCGTTCTAGGACAGCTTGGGCCGCTTTTTCGTGTTGCTTTTGTTGGTTTTGATGTTTTAGGTGCAGCCAACCTTCTAGTATCGTTTGGAAGGTTTCCATTTTTGCCTTCAAGCTCTCTTCGTTTGTCATCTCCTCCAATACCCGTAATGCCTCCTCCAACTCGCCTACATTCGTGTGCAATAAGTAACAGTTGCAAAGACAGAAAGAGGCAGAGAAAAAGAGGCAAACCAGCATAAGAGTACGCCTGAATGACGGCATGGTAAGAATTTGCATCACGGGGAACGTCCTCCTGCTTCATTCGACGCAGCAACTCAGCAGCACGTTCCTCATCTGGAGCCTCTCGTCGAGCGCATGCGCGTAACGCGGCGTTATAGGTGGCAGTTGTAAGAGGTTCATTTACTAATGCTTTGCTCTCTTCCAGCACTTGAAGAGCCGCTTCTGAACGTCCTTGCGATGAAAGTAGACGCTGCAATGAAACTAATGTGGTTTTTCGAAACCTTAGTTAGCTGACAAACAAATACAGAAAGAAAAGAGACAAAGAACAAGAATAGACAACGTAAGAAGAGGAAATAAAAGAAAGCGGAAACTAACCAACAATGCGTTGAGGAGGGCGGAACCGGAATAGCTTGATCAACTGCCACAAGTACAAAGCTGCTTCTACATCCTTTGCACGAAGACAAGCCTGCAAGAACAAGTTATAGGTATGCAAGTTTGGCTGTAGATTTTCCTGCAACATTTTTGCCAGAATGCTTCTCATCACCGTCACTTCAGCAACAGCTGCAGCGGGTTCCAGTTCTAAATCCACCTTTGTCCTTTCTTCTTCGTGTGCTTTCGCTGCATCACCTTCGCTTACTTCTTTGTGATGATGATGAACAGCCGAGGCAAATCGTAAGAACTGGTTGAAGAACTTGACAGAGGGTTTGAGGCCTTCTTCCAAAAGTCGATTCCATAAATACCATCCATCCGCAAGTGTTAACTCCGTCGGGCTTACACATCCACTTTCTTTGGAAGCGGCGCAAGCGGCCATTATCGCTTGAAACGATTGTTCGCTGAGTATCTCATCGTTATTGTCGTCATTAAAATATTGTTTGTCTTTCGTTTGAGCGATCATTTGTTTGAGCAAGCTGTTATGTTGTTGCTGTTGTTTTGCTGATTCTTTGGTCATTTGGTCCAATAGGAAGAAAGCGGTTTGGTGATCTTTGCAAACAACACAGTGGTTGAGAAGATCGTCCCAAGTTTTGCTAGTGAAGAGGGCTATTCCCTCATCTTTTGCTTGTTGTTGTAGGTTGTGGAACCATTCCACGAACTTGGCCTTTTCATCTATTTGCAAGAAAAAAAGCGCATATGTAATGAGAAATAGTAAGAAGAGAGAAGTGAAAAAGAAAAAAAAAATACTTTGCGTGAGGAATTGCTTGAGAACAGGGATTAATGCATCAGGAGGCAGGAAAACACGTCTCGACGAAGACCGCAACGTTCGCCACAACTTCAGAGCATCGTTGTATTTGTCGTTGGCGGCGTAATGCTCCATTATAGGGAGAAGTGTTGCGATATTTGGTGCTTGCACTTTCGTGACTTCATCGGCAGATGTCATTCGCTTCAGGAGCTGCAAAGCTTCGTAGAGTTGACCTGCTTTCACGCAGCTCTTTACCACAACATTCAGCACATTCACCCCTGTTTAAAAGTAAAACCAAAAGAAGAGTGAGCACAGAGAAAAAGGAGAGTAGAAGTAGCACAAGAGAAGGGAGTGGAGAGAAGAGAGGAGAAAAGAGAGAAAAGAGAGAAGAGAGAAGAGACAGAGAGACAGAGGAGAGAGGAAACGAACCAATTTTGAGTTTATCAGTTTCTTCCATTTGTCGAAGAAGAGCGAGCATATGTTGCAGCAGCTGCCGATTCTGTCGCTTAAGTTTTCTGTCTTCCTTTATTTTGTCGTTCTCACTTGCACTCACTTGCTGTTTGGCATAACCATCGATAATGAGATAGTACATGTGAGCAGTTGGCTTTATTCCTCTCTCCCTCATCTCCGTCATCAACTCCCGGCTTGCCTGTTCAAATGCTCCTTCGCCTACACACGTCTCTATCGCGATGGTATACAGATATCGCTCTCCTCGTTCTTCCGTCTCTTCTGTTTCTCTTTGAAGAGATTCTGCTGTTGATAGTTTTTGAGAATGTTGTTTCCAGAGTTGGAGCAAAGCGAGCACCTTGTCTTTTTGCTGTTGTTTGCGATAACCATGCATCATTATTCCAAATGTGAGTTCATTTGCTTTGACTTTTGACATCACCTCGATGTCATCTTTCTTCTCTTTCGGCTCGTTTTGCTCTTTACGTTTGTCTGTCCTCTTCTTTTTCTCGTTCTGAGTTTCTGTGCGCTGTACTTCTTCGTACTGCCATTCAGGAACCACCATTTGAAAGAGGTCAAAAGCAACGTTCATGTTGTTTTGATGCAAAGCAGCTTCTCGCAGCAGGTCATGAAAGAACGAAAGAAACTCATCGGTCTCCTCTTCTTTGTCTTCTGTTTGCAGGTGATGGTGAAGATGAGAAAAGACTTCGTCCCAACGAGCCGCTTTGGCTTCTTCCATCACTTCCAAGAAGAACAGAGACGAGGGAGAAGAAGCAGCGGAGGAAGCGAGCAACGACGTTTTCGTTGGGCCGCTGTTGGTTCGTTGTGCTAGTTTTTCGTGGTGTTGAGAAGGAGAAGAAAGAGGTGCTGCTGTTTGTTGAAGTCGTGCGTTCAAGCCTTGGTCTGTGTTTAGAGGAAAGCAAGGAATAAGGATATAGTGAAGAAAGAGAAGACGAAGAAGAAGCACAAGAGCCGAAGAACAAGAACAAGAAGAGTAACAAGAAGGAAAGGAGGAGAATGTACCAATGAGCCGCAAGGGAACGGGACGTTTGTGATAGGATCGAAATCCGGAGCAGAGCAACACAAAGCGTTGTCGCTCCGTGGCAAAGGGTGATGGCCGGAAGTAAGGAAGAAAACCATACCCCGCTGGGCCTCTTCGAAGCGCAGTTATCGGCTCCACATTGCCGTACGAGGAAAGCGTGCTCTTGCTGCACCGCCCTCCCGTTGCTTCCGCCGCAGCAGCGACGCACCACCCTCCTCTCCTCATCTTTCTTTGTCCACTGCGTTGCCACAATAATTATTTCTGAGCAGTCATTTTTATGGAAAAATTATCGAAAAACAGGAAACTATTTGATAACTTGTCCACAATAATGTTTTCCCGCCATTTTTTATCGAAAGAGAGAGAGAGAGAGAGAGAGAGAGAGAGAGAGAGAGAGAGAGAGAGAGAGAGAGAGAGAGAGAGAGAGAGAGAGGGAGAGAGAGAGAGAGAGAAAGTCTTCAAACGAACGTGAGAATGGAATAATGTTCAATGGAAGAGAACGATGAAGAGAAGAGAAGAGAATGGAATAATGCCTCAATGTCAAGATACACCCCAATCATATCACCAGCAGTAAAACGAACAGTACGAAAATAAACTCGCCGTTGACTTGCATGCCCAACCAACAAACGTGCATGTGCTAGCATGCTCCAACCTGTTTTTTTTTTTTTTTTTTTGTGGTTGGTGAGAGTGTCCAGAACAAAAGAGCATCAAACAACACAAACCAGCAGTACGGGATCCAGGTATACCCAGGGAATAAGTGTTGGCTGCTGGTATTATGTGCATGATAATAACACCACGCTGGCTCTTCTTCACGGTCACTTCAGCGTAATGGGTGCCTGTTCATTCCGTTCCCAAACAAAAAAAAGTGATGTGAGGAGGACAGAGAAGGGCGGGAAGAGAAGACAAGAAGGGAGCAATAAAGAACAAAACGAAAGGAGACCAAGCAAAGAGATGGGGGAGAAGGACGAGAACAGAGAACAAGAGTTGGGGAAAAAAATGACAACAGAGACGAGCACAGAGAAAGAACAACAAACCTGAGTGCCATGGCCACTTGCTTCTGCACTTCCACAGACGGTGACTGAGGCCACTTTGATGGAGGGATAGTTTGTCTTGGCTAAGGCGTAGATTAGCATTCGTGTCTGCTTGCCCAATGCAGTACACCACTAGCCTTTGCCTGCCTGGTCGCAAAAGAAACACCACAGCGGGTCAGCATTACACAGCTCAAACATGGCCCGACCGCTCAAGCAACAGTGCAACCAATCCTGTCCTGGGACTACGCCAAACGCCCATTTCAGACACTCCAGTTGGAGCCCAAGGGGTTGCTGAAAAAACGGAAACACCGGCTCTTCTTCCATCTTTCCGAAACGCTTTTTTTTTCTTTCTCTTTCAACGGTCTTGTGGTGTTTGACTTTAATAAACCTTCGAAGCAAAAGAGTGGAGATAAAAAAAAAGCCTTTGCTTGAGTTGACCCACAGAAGGCGCGCCGAACACCAGGTACACTTGCTGTTGTCCCGAGCGGTTTTCTTTGAACAGCCCAATGTCATTATTATTTTAGCAGACAAAACAAAAAGAGTGGAGATGCAAAAAAAAAAAAAAAACGGCGTGAGTGACCCTTCCCAGAGTCGAACTGGGACCACCCTAATGGTTATGGACCATGCGTGGTACCAACGTGGTCCCAAGGCATATCCTACAGCGCGAATAACGCCCTTTCTGTGTAGTTGCCTTAACGCAGAAAGAGCCCCGCGCTTCGGACTGGGCGTGATGCCGCGTTTTCACCAAAGGGTCCTTTCTTTTTTATTTAATCCCTGTTTGAGCTCATTAAACAATGGTTAAACTGGCACCGGTTACCGATTATGGGTAAAGGTTAACTAACCTGCGACGCAATAGCTGAAAACAACAAAGGTTACAAAAGAATGGTGAGAAAAGAATATGAAAGTCTGCATTGTTTTCAAGAACGAGTTTTGTTCTCTACGTGCTGGCGTACCAACGATGGCATAGGTGAGGAAAAGTTGAACTTCACCTCTACGCCTCTACGGGATAGATTAACTGAGGCGTAGTATGGCTTGTGTGCTCGAATGGACAGATTGTTGGTCACTCCAACCAAGAAATCTTGATCCCAGAAGTACAACAGATGACCTTTTGAAATAAAATAATGAGAACATTAGAGGTCTTGTCTTCCTCTTTGCATACAAGTTAAACAGAAAAAGCTAACCTGCATCCACATCAAGATAGACCCCAATAACATGTCTAGCCTCCCATTTTATCCGCTCTGAAAAGCGTACAGCCACAGCACCAACGTCTCCTATCAGCAATTCAGCCGCCGGATGCAATGACCATCCTTGTTTAAGTGAAATAATGTTAGTGACCATGCACAGGCAATGAAGCTCAACTGAGCAAGCAAACCTAAAGTATTTTTGCCAACAAGAGGAGAATAGGCAGGGTTTCCCTTTTGAGCCACACTTACTGGCAGTAAACTGACTAGAAAAAGGGCATCTACATAGGTGGGAGTAACTTCAAAGTAGTGAATGCCTATGTTTTTTGTTTTTAGGATATCCTAAGAAGGACGTCAAGGCATTCAAAGCAAGAAACGACAAGAAAGGAAGAAAGAAACGACAAGAAACGACAAGAAACGACAAGAAACGACAAGAAACGACAAGAAAGGAAGGAAGGAAGGAAGGAAGGAAGGAAGGAAGGAAGGAAGGAACCACAAGAAAGCAAGAAACCACAAGAAAACAAGAAACCACAAGAAAGAAAGAAAGAAAGAAAGAAAGAAAGAAAGAAAGAAAGAAAGAAAGAAAGAAAGAAAGAAAGAAAGAAAGAAAGAAAGAAAGAAAGAAAGAAAGAAAGAAAGAAAGAAAGAAAGAAAGAAAGAAACAACAAGAAAGAAACAACAAGAAAGAAAGAAAAATGATAAGAAATAAGAAAACAGAAATGACAGACTAAAAGAAACAAAAAGAAAAGACAAGAAACAAAATGAGGAATAGATTCGCACCAGAGAACCAAGGAAAGCGGCTCCTGCATCTCCAATTGGTAACGAAACCAAACTGTTTCGAAACAGTGAGTTTGTCAGGACTGAGAAAGAGGTCCACCGAGGACATCCAGTTGTTTTTATCGGGATGAAAAACTACCACATGTTGCTCTGGTCCATGTAAACAAAATAAATGAAGAAGAAAAAGAAAAAGAAGAAAAGGTAATGAAAGAAGAAGAAAAGAATAAAGTATAAAGTATAAAGAATAAAGACAAAGAGAGAGAGAGAGAGAGAGAGAAAAGGAACAATTTAAAACAAGGTGTGAAACACTACCGCTGTCCTTGTAAAGAAGCTTCCATTGGCTATCTGCACCTTCCACGCTAGGCTCGCCCATCACCGGCATGGTGAACCGGAGTCCTTTTTTGTTGCAAAAGTGACGCCAGAGAAGGTTGTCATGACACAGTTGACAGATGGTTCGGCAGGTTAAACAACAGTTGAACCAGTCTCTGCCAGGAACGTCTCCCCAAACCCATTTCAAACACTCCAGTTGCAGCTCTGGCGGGAGCCCCAAGAAAGATGCCATCAAGAAGCACTTCTTCCTTCCGTCTCTTCGGCCGATGGTGAATTGTGACGACATGGACTCAAGAAAGAATTTTGATTGGTTGGTTGTTATAGGGTTCATCGCCAGCGCGACGTGCCGAAAGTGTTGGGTGTTGGCACTACAAGAATTGCAGGACGTGGGCAGGCACAGCTGTAGAAAAGTTGAAGGTGACCTGCTCTCCTCTGTACGGCAGACCAACAGAAGCGTAGTACGGTCCTTGCTCCCGAATGGCTTGCTTATCTTTCAGGCCAACCAAATACTGCAAAAACAATAAATGCCCTTAACGGGTGGGTGAACGTGAGTGTTGTGCAGTCCGTGTTTTATCATTATTCCTTCAAGCCTATGGAAAAGGAAAACAAACCTGCATCAATGTCAAGATACACCCCAATAATATCTCCACCTTTCAATGTGAGCTTCTTTCCACAGAAAGATCTCTCTCCTTTGTTTCCCAGTATCAGACCAGAAGCTGGAAGCAAAGTCCAACCTGTTACAAACAATAAAAAAACCAAGGTAATGCTTAACATAAGGCCAAAGAAGAAGTAATACAATATTACCTAACGTTTGATAGCCAATAAGGCCATGACGAGTGGTAGCCACACTTACAGGCAATAAAACGAATTGGAGAGGACCACGTGTGTTGTTGACGGTCACTTCGAAGTAGTGGATTCCTTCCAACAAGAAATTACAGGGAAAGGAGAAGCAGGAAGACAAGGAAAAGTACAAGGAGAATATGAACTAAAGCAACGATTACGAGAAAACGAAGCAGAAGAAGAACGAAAATACCAAAGGACCACGGAAACCGGCTTGTGCACCTCCAGCCCATAGTATTTCCAACCGTTTTGACAACAGTAAGCTTGTCTTCGCTGAGACAGATATCAGCCTCAGTGGAGGTTTCGGCGTCGCCCGGCTTAAAAATGATCAAATGTTGTACTTTGTGTTGTTGAAAAGGGGTCAAAAGAAAGCCAGCCAAACATTTTAAAAAAAAGGCATTACGTCTTTGTTGAAAGAGCTCTTTCCATCTCTTGCAACTGCTGTCCCCGTTCTCCACAATTGGTTGCATGGGTGCAACGTCGAGTCCATTATGGCAACAAAAGTGATGCCAAATAACGGCGTCATGACAAAGCCGAAGCAAATGCTGACAGCTCAAACAAACGTGAAGCCAGTCTTTGCCGGGAGCATCGCCCACCACCCATTTCAGGCATTCCAGCTGAAGCTCCGGTGGCAGTTGGAAAAAGGGGAACGCCTCCTCTTCAATCTGCTGTTGAAAAGGAACAGCAGCAGCACACCAAAGTTCGTTTGTTATGCGTCGTAACATCACTTCTTAGTTTCAAACTTTTTCGCTATTGAAAAAAATTGTACTGATTAAACAATTATTGAACGAAAACGAATACGATCTGCTACAGAAGACCAAAAGAGAACGCCAACGGTTGTGTGCCGGGTTCAGAGGAAGAGGCCGGTTGGTACGACACGCAGCAGCTCTTCCTTAGCTGCTGCTTTGTCCTCCAGACCTGAATCGGCAACGATGAGGTCTATAATGCGAGCACTTCCCTCCCCTGCATCGCCCTCCGTCTTTTGGCCGGTGCTTGGGTCCACGAAGTAATAGGAGTGCTTGCTTGTGGGGCACGGCTCCCCGCGGACGTCGTAGCTGTGGTAGTACGACAGCACATGCCCGTCGTAGTGGAGGGTTACGCTCTCCGCCCAGGTGTCTCCCCAGCTCTCGCTTTTGACGTGCACGAAAAATGTTTTGTCCGAGCTGCCCACTGCATAAGCCTCGCCTGGCGGGCTGCCTGCTGGGACCTCGTACTTGGGGAGGTGCTTGTACCTCTGCAGCAGATTACGAAAGGGAGGCAGAGACTGGCCTGGAGGTGGTGGGTCGAGCGCTGGCTCCTTTTGCAGCTCTCCTTTGCTGTCGATCCAGGCTTTTCCTTCCATGTTTCGCCTTCCTAGCGGTCGGTTCTTCTGTAAAAAATTGAACCATTTGTGTGTTGATGAAACTCATTAAAGCAGATTTCAATGAAGCCAAGGCATCCAATTCCTCGCTGTCTTCCCATAATGTCACGTTGGACCTAAAGGCAAAATAAAAGGCAGAGCTGCAGAAGGGAAATAGTCTCTCCATATTCCTGGAGTTGACTCGGTTCTTTCTCAAAACAAAAACAAAAACCAAACCAAACTAAACCAAACTGAACTAAACTACCCTAATTTGTTGGGAATTGCAAGGCATTCATGTCGACACAGTAGCTCAAAGAGCTGAGCAAATCTAATCTGATCTCAATTGCTACGTCGCTGCTACTTCTTTTTTTTTTTTTTGTGTTTGTGTGTGCAAACAAAGAAGAAGAACAGGAAGGAAAAAATGAAGGCGGTGGGTCTCTTGTTGGTGGCGGTCGTTGTGGCCTTGCAGGTCGTATGCTGTCTCTCCGCAGACATGAGCAGGTACCTTTTTTTTTTCGCCTTTGTTTTTTTTAAACCAAACAATTGACCAAAAATTGATTGGCCTTTGTTTGCGTTTATGATTTTGGCCACGCACAGATATAATCTGCGCAAAGGGAAACAGTTTTTGACGGAGAATGCAGAGAAGGAAGGCGTGGTGGTCCTGGACAGCGGCCTTCAGTACAAGGTCCTTCAAAAGGGAGAAGACGGCGACAGCCCTAAAGCCACCGACTCTGTCACCGTCCACTACACCGGCCGCCTGATTGATGGCAACGTTTTTGACAGCTCCGTTAACAGGGGCCAACCCGCTACTTTTGGCGTTTCTGGTGTCATCAAAGGTTTGCCTCTCCCATTCTCTCTCTCGTTCTCGCACTCTCTCACACTCTCTCCCTTTGGAACGAAGGCTGGACTGAGGCTCTTCAGCTGATGCACATTGGTGACAAGTGGGAGGTATGAAATATTACTTTTTATTCTCTCATTCTCTCCTCTCTTCTCTCGACCCTCTTCGTTACCGTGTTAAATACTGTTTGTTACGCAACACAACACAAACAGCTTTACATTCCACATGACTTGGCTTACGGAGAGCGAGGAGCTGGTAATATGATCGGTCCCAACAGTGTTCTCGTTTTCGAGGTAGAGCTTCTTGCGATCAACGGCAAGAAGACCAAAGACGAGCTTTAAACAAGCTAACAAACGAACGAGTTCTTTGGTTTAAATAATAATAACACTAATTGTTACAACAAAAACGTTTCCCGTTCTCTCTATTCAGGATTGAAAGGAAGAAGAAACGAGAAAGATGGAAAGCAGGAGAATGACAACAGGTAAAAAGACGACAGCAACGGTCTTTGCCCAAGAGAACCTTGACGAGGAATAAGACGAGAGGCTTCGTAGTGGTTGGTTGCTGCTGGTGATTCCTCTTCTTCGTCTTCGTTGTTGACCATTTTCAGGACTTGAACTTATGTTCAACGGCTTTTTTTTGCAATGAGAAAGAAGCATTACAAACAAACAAAAGTGTCAACAAGAAAGAGAGAAAGAGAAAGAGAGAGAAAGAGAGAGAGAGAGAGAGAGAGAGCAGAGAAGTAAAAGAACAAGAAGAACCAAATACCTGACCAGCAGACTTGATACTATCTTCAGTACTAAAGTCAAAAATTTTGATAGTACGATCTCTGCTTCCACTGTATTTGGTTTTATTTTAAACAAGAACATAAACAACAAACGAATAGAAACTACTACGAACCTTACGATGAGAGATTCGTTAAAGATACACGAGATGACGGGTCCGTCGTGAGCTTGAAAAGTGGCCAGACACTCGCCAGTAGCTATGCTCCACACCTTGATAGTTTTGTCTCCTGAGCCACTAACTGTAGAACCACAAAGATGTTATTGTTTTATTTACTGATAGAAGAACATAAGAGAGAGAGAGAGAGAGAGAGTGAGAGAATATTGAGTGTAACCTATTTTACAGTCGTCAAGTTGGCAGGTGAAGATGGTGTTGGCGTGACCTTCTAAGACTCTAAGACAATTTCCTGTGTCCAAATCCTTTGTTTGTTTTGGTTAAACAATAAGTGGTTAAAAAACATCAACAAAAAAAGGTACCCAAAGACGTAATGTTTTGTCTCCTGAGCCACTAACAAGAAGATTGTCTTTAATGGCAAGGCATGCCACTGATAGTGCATGTCCATTTAATACATGCTCACATTCCCCTGTTTCTCTGTTCCATATCTTTTGTTGTCTTTTGATAAGCAAAAATACCGACAAAGAAGCGAAGCAGAAGAAAAGCAAGAAGAACAAGAAGAATAGAAAGAAGAGAATAACCCGAATAGTCTTGTCTAAAGCGGCAGAAGCGATCCGACGAGAATCCATCTCCATCACTCTTACCGTTTCGTCATGGCCCTCCAGCTCCATCACGCAAGTTGTGTCATCTCGCATGGACCACACTTGCAGCGTTCCGCTACGAAGACCAAAGACTAAGTGCTCATCATCAAAGACGAGGGCGTGTGGCCGTTCTTCCAGTTGTAAACATACCAAGCATTTGCGAGTACCAACGTCCCATATGGTTAATTCTTTGTCGGTTGATATACCTGCAACCTTTTGCAAGAGTAAGAAGGTGGAGAATAGATATAAGAAAAACGAGAAGAAGAAGAAGAAGAAGAAGAAGAAGAAGAAGAAGAAGAAGAAGAAGAAAAAGAAGAAGAAGAAGACGAAGAAGAAGAAGAAGAAGAACAAGAACAAGAACAAGAAGAAGCAGAACAGGCACCTTGCCACGAGTAAACTGAAGATGGTTGAAGGGAGAGGAAGTCAAGCGTCGGATAACAAAATTGCATTTGCGAGAGAACAGGTTCCAACCTGTTACAAAAAAGAAGTAATAAATAACGCAGAAAGAAATGGGAAAGAGAAGTAACACGACAGAAGGATGAGAGTGATGAACAACAAAAACGAACCACGAACAGTGTTATCGTAGCTTCCGCTGATGATGGTATGGCCATCCAGAAGTACTTTCCATACGCCACCGCTGTGGCCCTCCAACGTTGTAACCTTACACGACCCACTTCGCCAATTGCGTTCCAACTTCATTCACAATGAGCAAGAGAGAACTAAGAAAACCACAACAAAGACAAAACATTTTCAAACCTTAAGATGTTCAAAGTACCAAACCTTCCAACTGTAAATGTAGTCCTCCGATGAAGGTTTTGGAAAGCGACGAAGCGCCAGCTCTGTCATAACAAAACACCGGAAAAAAAGGTAAGAAGAAACGGCTTACACCCGAAGAGAAAGAAGCAGAGACAATGTACAACCTCTCCATAGGCCATGATCCTCTTACGTTTGATAGTGAAGAAAGGAAAGGAAAAGAGATAGAATGGCCGTTTAGCAACACAAAAAAATATGCATGACACCATTACACGCTGTAGTGTAATATAGGGTGTCCATAAACAAAAGAAGCATTACCGGCAAAGCGTAACCAGTTTTGACTGACTTGACTGAGAGTGCACAACGTTTTGGCGTCAAAGTAGGAAAACAGCAACAACGTGGCCTCGGACGGTAACTCCTCTGTAAAGTCCATCTGGTTTGTGTCGGTGGTTGTGCCTCTTTGCTGTTCTTTTTTTTTTTTGCTTCGCGTTTCCTTTTTTCCTTCTGCTCTATTTTTGTTTTGGTGCTTTTTATAGATTTATTTGTCGACATTCAAAATAAATTTTCGACTATTGTCAAAGACTGAATTATTACGATATTCGATAAAATTTCATTTTTTCTCTATATTCCTTTTAACTTTTTCCTCCTCAGAGAGAGAGAGAGAGAGAGAGAGAGAGAGAGAGAGAGAGAGGAGGCACAACCAGCAGCAAGGGAAAGCAGACCCGTTTACATTACACCGGCAACCGTTGCGTGAGCAATCACATAGATGGCCCCGCTGACCCCCGTGACCACCACTTCCTCTCCTCTATAGGGATATTGCCCAGGAGCGACCGTAGGGTTACCACCATTGCCCTCCGGGATCGGTTGGTCTCCGATGTAGACCTGCGGCGTCTCTGCGAAGCTGTACGGCGCGTCTAGAACAAAAGTCACTGTCACAACATCGCCTGCATGAACCACTGTGACGGTTCCGACGTTTTCTCCTCGGTCGCGGTCGCATTGTGCGGCTCCAGCGTAGAGGTCCATCGTGTAGGAGTTGCCTTGCGTCAAAGGACCGTTCGTCCAGCCCCAACGGCTGAAACCCAGCTCCAGGAAGCAAGTTGCGAGATCGGAATCAGGAAGATAGGCGAAGGCGGTTTCTCCGCTCCCTTCTCCGTCTTCTCCGCCATCTGCATCCCCATCTCCGCCATCAACGCCACCATCGTCGCTACCATCTCCAGCACCATCTTCTCCGCCGTCAGATCCACCCGTTTCACCGTCTTCTCCTCCATCTTCAGTACCATCATCTCCTCCATCTTCAGTACCATCGGCTCCATCTTCGGTACCATCCTCTCCGCCATCTTCTCCGCCATCTTCGGTACCATCCGTTTCGCCCATTCCACCATCGTCAGCACCGTCCATGTCGTCATCATCACAACATACATGATGAACAAAGTACATGCTCTTTCCACCGACATCAAATGCGCTGCCCAAAGCCCAGGCCCAGGCGCTATTGTCTCCGTCGTCCACATCAAGTAGAACTGCTTGAGCCTTCGCTGCGATCAATACCTTTCTCCCGCAAACTTCATCATCAAGAATAGTGTCCAAAGGAATCCTTGCCATGTAAGAAGAGCTCTCCTCCAAAATGGCTAAGTAGGAGAAACGTCCCGCATCCGCTTCACGTGTGCCACATGTGACTGGAAAGTCTTTCAAAGAGTCTCCCACATGAATGTAGATCTTTTCCAACAACCAAGAAGACGAAGAAGAGCAGAGTGAAGTTTGAAAACGTATGCGAAGGTCGTTTTGATCGTTATCGACTTCCACATTTCCAATGATGTCAACGGACGTGTCATAGTTATGATGAAGGACCAGCTTTGTGGAAGAAGATGGACAGGAACAGTCGTCGTTATCATACTCGTAAGACCTTTTTCCTTCGACAAAGAATGGAGTTGAAGCAACAAAGAGAAGAGTCAACCAAAGGACTGGTTTGGTGGTCATCTTGTTACAGTAGGATGTGGTGTTTGTGTTTGTGCTTTGTTGTGTTGTTTGGAAATAGAAAGAAGAAAAAGAAACGGAGTTACTTCTTTTATATCTTTCAAAAGTGGTGCCATCACGTTTTTCAAACTTTCAAAATGAGAGAAGGAAACTGTTTTGTTTGAATAACTGTCCATAACAGTTCCGCTATTCTTTGAACTTCCCGCTAATTTACAGTTACTTTCTTTGATCGTCCAACCTACCATTACTAGAATCTCCCCAAGCTTAGGAAGCTAGCAAGTGGGGACCTGCTCAGAAAACTGTCTCCACTTCTAGTCTTGCTAATCGTTGTTGAGTTTTCGAAGGTTGGATGCAGGCAAAAGGAAAGTTGGAATCATTCCATGTGACATAATTTTAATTCCTGTGGACAAAATTCCATGTCGACATTGAATATTTTTGACGACTTTGTCGGCGTTAATTTCTCCTGGAAATTTCCACTTCCACAAAAAAAAAACAGAAAAAGAAGAGAGAGAAAAAAAAGGGATGGAGGTGCACCCTTTCCACATCAAATCGCAACGGGTTGCTTTCCCTTCCCAACGGCAAAGAGCAACAAGCACACAACGCCCACATTCTACTCAACAGCCGGTGCCGGTAGTTCATGGCCTGAACGCTTTGCAACGCTTTGCCGAGCGATCCAAACTGCACGCCAAACAACAACATGAGAAGAGGAAGAAGAGAGCCAGAGAGGAGGACGCACCAACCCACGAACAAGAGAGCCGTCGACTAAAAGAGGAGGGCAGCGCCCTCGCGGAGAGAGGCGACTTCAGAGCGGCCCTCACCAAATGGGACAGCGCCCTCCGCCTTATGCCCGGCCAAGCAGTTCTGCATGAGATGAGAGCCCAGGTCCTTTTGGAGCTGGGCTACACGCTGCGCGCCGTCGATGCTGCCATGCAGGCCACCACATTGGACCCGCATTGGGCTGAGGTATTTTGCATTTTATTTAATGATTTTCTTTAAGCGAGTGTGCGTGCCAACTATGCCTTTTTCTCCAAGGGCTTTGTCACGCTTGGCCGTGCTCACCTTAATGACGGTATTTCTTCCTCCTCCTCCTCCTCCTCCTCCTCCTCCTCCTCCTCCTCCTCCTCCTCCTCCTCCTCCCTCCTCCTCCTCCTCCTCCTCCTCCTCTTCTTCCTCCTCGTTCTTGTTCTTTGTCTTCTTCTTCTCTTCGTTCTTCTTCTTGTTCTTCTTCTTCTTCTTCTTCTTCTTCTTCTTCTTCTTCTTCTTCTTCTCTTCGTCTTCTTCTTATTCTTATTCTTCTTCTTATTCTTCTTCTTATTCTTATTCTTATTCTTCTTCTTGTGCTTCTTCTTGTTCTTTCTTCTTCTTCTTCTTGTTCTTGTTCTTCTTCTTCTCGTGCTTCTTCTCGTTCTTCTTCTTCTTCTTCTTCTTCTTCTTCTTGTTGCTTCCGTGCTATTCACACTCGAAACGTGGTGCAATAGGAGATATATCTCTGGCGGTCGAAAGCTTTGAACAGGCGTTAAGACTGGCTCCTCTTAATGCGGAAGCCACAGAGGATTTGGACCGCGCTCGCGGACTCTTGGAGCAAAAGAAAGAGATCGATGCTCGCCGAGAACGCTTTCTCCAACGATTCAACAAACAACAACTAGGACGGGCTGAAGGAGATGATGAAGAATTGTCTTCGTCTTTGGGTCTGGCAATGGAACAGCCGGAGTCAAGCGAAAGCAGAGTAACAAGAAGAAAGAGAAGACAACTACGAGGACGAAGGAAGAATACATGTGGAAAAACACAAACGGAAGAGCCGGTAGTGGTGTACACACATGTTTTGAAAGAGGGAAGTAATGCATTTTTGGAGGAAGTAGAGGAGTGGGAACGAAGTACGGTATCTTCCTCTGCTCTGGAACATTTGACTTGGAAGAATCAATCTGAGGCGGAACTCCCCAAGATAGAAGAGATACAGGAGGAAGAAGCGCAGGACATGAAACCAAAGCATATGAAACGAGGCAAAACGAACCAAGGTGCTACATAAGGCACAACGATGTACAAACTACGGAGGAAATGAGCATTTGCACGAATAGCAAGATGGAGGAAATGAGTATTAACACGGATGTAAGCACTACATTCATTCTATGGGCAAAACCGTGCATCATGGACTAATGGCTGTAGGCTCGAAAGGATTACCTACTGGTGAACGCTTATCATAAGATAGCTCCCTCCCCCCTCCGAACATCCTTGCTTTCTTTATACACAAATATAAAACAACCACTCCACGATTCCCTATTCCTCTGCTTCTCGCCACCCTCTTTCTCCATCGAAAAGGTTGGAGTTTGGGAAGTAGACGAACGATGGATGGCGTCTGATGCTCTGGAACTTCGGCAAGGAAAAACCAATTGAAAGAAAGCAAGGAAGAGGATGTTCCCAGGATTGAAGAGATAAAGGAGGAGGAAGCGCAGGACATGAAACCAAAGCAAACGAAACGATGCAGAAAGAACTTTAGAAACAAATGAGCAAACAGCTGTGGAGGAATGAACCGCAAGACGGATATTAACAAAATGCAAGCGGCATTTCTTTTCCTCTTCTTTTCTTTTTCGCTTGTTTACCCTTTCCCTACAGAAGACAACAAACCACCCAAACGACGCACGACCAACGCACAACAAGGAACATGACGTGTAATGCCTCGTGCAAGGAATTCTGAAGGAGTCGGTGTTAATTACGTTTGTCTTATTTCTTGGAACTCTCTCTAGTTTGTTTGACCTTTACAAGCTACAGATAAAGTGGGAAGTAGTGCGTTATTTTATTTTATTGTTGGTTTTGTTCTAATAATTGTCAGCAACCACCACAGGCACAACGGGGTACTTCACCCCACCACCGACCCAATGGCTTTTCCTGCCTGCCTCCCGGCAAAGTTCAGCCCCTCCAACCCTCCCATGCGGGTGTTATTGGGATGGCTCTTCATCTCTTTCCTCTTCCTCCCCTTCTGCTTGGGGGTGAATGCAGCCATGGCACTCGTCTACAGAGGAGACTCCAGGCTGTGGTTCGGCACAATGGTGCTTTGCACCGTGTTCTTCTACCCTGTGCTGGCCGCGCTCTTGTTCTACCACCTCAGCTTTAAACGTTCTTCCTACTCTCCTAACACAAGGTTGCAACGGTTCTCGCCCCACCTTTCCTTTGCATATTTGTTATTCCTCTTTGCCTTTTCCGTGGGCCTCATGGTTTGGCTGGGCTTCACGGGGTTCAGCTACGGCAAGGTGGAGTTCTGGGGATGGGAGGAGGCCACGCTGGAAGACATCCCTTTCAATATGGCACATGGCTTGTGCATTTCCTCTTTTATCGGCGACACGCCTTCAAGCCTCTTCTTCTTCTTCCTCATCTTCTTCATCCTCATCTACGGAGTACGTGCACGTTGCGATTGTTTGTTTGGGCGATGGCGGGAAGAGCTGTCGTTCTCACCTCGAGGATGAGGAGGAAGGTTGCTTTGCCCATGTGAAAGCCCTGTGGGAAGGCCGAACCACTCTGGATGGGATGGTGGCTGTCAAGACCAACGTCTTCCAAAACTTCTTCCTCAACACCATTTCCGACGCGGTGGAGGACATCGACAACCAAGCTCCCAACCTCCAGCTGGCTGACTCCACCACCAGCATCGAGCTGTTCTCAGAAGAGGAGTTCGAGGAGAAGAGGGAGAAAGCCCTTGCCGACTTCTTGATCGGCATCATCACCTTGTCTGTTTGGATGTTGCTGCTCGTCCCTACCGTCGGATTCTTGTTCGTCTTCGCAATGACGCGACCGGGATATGAGGGACTGCAGGAGGAGGATAACGAGCTTGAGCCATTGAAGACAAAGCAGGAAGCCGAAAGGCAAGCTAACGAAGCTATGAGGCCGTTAGTACAGCAGCACAACGACGATGACAACAAAACTGAAAGCTAGCCAGAGCATTTGGTGAACATGGACAAGGAAGTGGACAGGAAGGCTCATTCCTTTGGAAGATGATAGTCTCTGCTGTGCGGAAGGTGTAGATAAGAAATTATTATTATGTACTGTTGCTTTCTCAATGATGGGTGTCACTCATATCGTCCATCCATGGAGGGTGTGGAGAAGTGGGAACGAAGGAAGGTGTCCGACCGACGCTAGGGACATTCGACTAAGACGAATCATTCTATCAAAATAGAGGGGAGGAGAGCGTTCCCAGATGAAGAGAAAAATGAGGAA
>JAVKOQ010000541.1:0-28884 GCA_031835245.1 Balamuthia mandrillaris | reverse complement strand
AAACACGGCTAATACAATCAAACAGCAGCGCCACTTGACTATTGGTTCGCTCCTTAACG
The DNA here is from genome assembly GCA_031835245.1 of Balamuthia mandrillaris. NCBI lineage: Eukaryota > Discosea > Longamoebia > Balamuthiidae > Balamuthia > Balamuthia mandrillaris. The sequence goes on along the minus strand of JAVKOQ010000541.1, from coordinate 28,825 downwards.
CCGTCTGCACTGACTGAGTCCGAATCAATCTTCCCCTTGGGCACAACACTTGTCCCTTCCTCTCGGCGGGGCGAATCCGCTACCGAGTTACACTGATCCTCTGCCCCTCTGTCGTCCTCCTCCTTTTGGTTCACCCTGGGAGAAGGAATCTTGACTGTGGTAGTGTTCAGGTGCCCATACTTTTCCACCGCCAACTTGAACGCTTCCTCCAGAAACTGATTTAGCTTGTCCCCTTTGACAAAACACTCGGGGATCTTTGCCTCTTTTTGCACAGCTTGCAAAGCGGGCTTCCACGAACGATTACCGTTTAGGGTCCCCAGTCTAAGACGTTCCTTCATGGCCAGATCCACCCATCGACGTAGGACCTGTTCCCTCTCCTGACTGTCAATCAATTCAGTGCTCTTGCGTGGCAGAGTCCTATTTTTCCGCATTTTTCCCCCTCTACTTTTTATGTTGATTGGGGTAATTTCACAGCTCGCCTTTCCTCAGCACCACCATGTCATGCTAACTCTCTCTCTCTCTCTCTCTCTCTCTCTCTCTCTCTCAGCTTCTCTTCTTAGGGGCAAATCTTCGCAACTTCCCTTCCGGTGTTTCCTCCGTTTACGCACTGGGCTTCCAGGGTTGTCTGGCCGCTCTGGTGGGATTGTTCGCCCTCTATTGGCTCTATTTGAACATGCTGCAAACGTTGGGTTATCTAGCTCTCTTGGCCGTGCCAACTATTTTCTTTGGTAACCGTGCTTTGGCTGCCTTGGCCGCTCACGATAAGCAGGAATGAAGTTTTGAAAGCTACACACTCTTAAAACCTATTCTTCATCTACTTCTTTCTTGTGGGCACTGCTTCGCCCAGTTTTTTTCTCCACAATACTATTATTTTTTTTTATTTTAAACAACAAGCAATTCCCAGCGAGATAGCGTTTGTTATACAACCTTCTTTTTTTCACGAAGTTCGGGATTAAAGGCCCGGTGTTCCTTGTTTGCTGAGAGAGAGAGAGAGAGAGAGAGAGAGAGAGAGTTAGTGATGGTAAGAAGGGAAACACTAAGGCATTACCTTTGTAGTAAGGGTTTCGTATTTCGACTTTAGGAAGAAGTTCTCTCAGTTTGGTGAGGTGGGCGGGAGTTTGATCCTCTGCGTTCTTGGTCCATAGCCTCACTGTATCGTCATGCGTTCGTATGCTGACAGTAAGCCCACAAATGGAGTCTCCTCGGAGAAGCACCGGCTCAAACTGTTCTCCAATGAGAGCCAACACTAATTCCTTCCACACATATGCTCTGCGGTACCAGTCACGAAGCATACAAAATATTACATCGGTTAGTGGCGAGAGAGAGAGAGAGGAGAGAGAGAGAGAGAGAGAGAGAGAGAGAGAGAAGAGAGAGTTATCAAAAGGATACGTTTCGCTTTTTTTCACTCTGAAAGCCCAGAAACCACCCTCTGCATTGGTTGGGTCTTCCTGCAGGTCTTAGGTTTAGCTCAACCACCAACAAAAGAAACAAACAAAACACGACAGGCGCAACGAGCACAATACCCAAAGAGGAGGTATGCCTTCCTTCATGAGGTGAAAGCTGGACTTTGGTTGCAACTTATTTACAGGAGGGAGGTTGTTGAAGCACTTCCAAAAGTCCTGTGTTGGGCAGGTGTGAGTGCATCAAAAAAAAAAGTGGGGTTTGCTGACCTGAACGCTATTAAAATTGACAAGCTTGTGTAACGAGGCCTCGTACTCACTGGCGGAGGCGCCAGGTCCTATGAACTTATCATGCCAGAAGCACCTGAATCAAATGCACAACCACCATCACCAAACGTCAGACAAATTTGTGAGGATCCCTATGCAGTACTAGCCATAGCTGCTGCTCATATAACAATACCATGTGTTCTCCAGTTTGTATTCCTCAGAGGTGTCAAAGGAGCTGGGAAAACCACCAACAAAGGCGTGGAAGCCCGGCGGAGGGGGCACCGCCATTTATGTCTACGCGCTGATTATCCACAAGGGGGAATAACACAATTGTTGCTTTTTTAAAAAAGAAATCACGGAAAAGTTAACAACAAGCTGTGCAGAGCGCAAACCAAAATGTAAAGAACGCAAAATAAAGCCTAACACTTGTCTAGCAAGACACCAACTTGGTGACTGAGATGAAAAGACCTTTACTAAAATGAAAGAAACCAAGGTATATGCGTGAGAGTGATATAACAGTGTCACTTTGGCCTGGGCTGCGTATTCCTTTCCCTCCAAACAAGATATCAGTTCAAATCCCCTCAGTGCCAACTTCCCATTTTTTCATCTCACTCAGCGAACCAACATCTGGAGTTTTCGATCAGGTTTCAAAGGACAAATTCGGACGTAACCCTCCGGATGCAAGGCGTGAGGTTGCATAGCGCTCGAAAATATCTCTAGCCAAAGCCCCTTGCAACTCATCTAGTGCTAGTCAGGACCTAGTGCACAGTCAGAACTAGGTCGAGCACTCCACGAGTGGCAAGGGGCTTTGGCCGTGTCCCGTTTGCTGGCAGCAGAAAAAGAATACAGAGTGGGACAACAAGCCAAGAGTCGGCTCACAATTTTTTTCTACGGAGAAATCCGACCCCTCAACCCTCTTGCGATCTACACACCTAAATTTCGCGTGTTTGATCACTCAGGAATTTCGCAAAAAGTTCGAAAATCTTGTGAAATCAGGAAAAACACCGAAATCGATCTCAATACTAGGAAATACTGTCAGCTTAAACTCCTTCCCCGCTGCTGGTAGTTTTTTTTTTCCGGCAGTTTTTCTGATTTTTTTTTCTACACAACACCCTTCGCCACTCTTTCTCTCTAGTGCGTGCCTCCCTTCTCTCTTTCATAAAACCAGGCCACACTGACCCGGCGCCGCTCTTTGTTACAGTTTATTTATTATTCACTCACAAAATGTTACGCGGAATTCAAAAGATGCAGCCCACTTACACAACCTCCTTATTGAGGGTACGTGCCTTGTTCTCTTTCTGCGTCCTTCTCTTTTTTTTTTTTTTTTGATTTGGTTCTGAGGTTCGCTACTTGCACAGAGCTCACACTTGGCAAGCAGCCTTAAAACCACCAGCTGGGTTTCTCGCGGAGTTCGCGCTTATTCGTAAGTACCTTGTTTTGAGCATTGCTTTTTTTTTTTTGAATAGCCAGGATTTTATTTTGCCAGTAGGGCGCTCTCACTCACTCGCTCTTTTTCTCACTCACTTAGCACTAAGGAGCCAATTATTGGCATTGACTTGGGAACTACAAACTCTTGTGTGGCCATCATGGAAGCCGGACAACCTAAAGTGATCGAAAACAAGGAAGGCATGCGAACCACTCCTTCGGTAGTGGCTTTCACTAAGGACGATCAAGGCCGCACAGAGCGACTGGTGGGTGTAACTGCTAAACGTCAGGCCGTCACCAACCCTTCAAACACCTTCTTCGCCGTAAAGAGGTTGATTGGTCGTCAATTCTCCGACCCTGCCACACAAGAAGACATCAAAAGAGTCCCTTACAAAATTGTCAGACACACTAACGGCGACGCCTGGTTGGAAGACACTTTCGGAAGGAAATATTCTCCAAGCGAAATCAGTGCTTTCACCTTGATGAAGATGAAGGAGACTGCTGGTGCGCGGTTTTTCCCTTGCCCCCCTCCTCTTGTCATTTCGTGCAGCACGAAGGAAGACTAACCTTTCGTACAGAGGATTATCTCGGAAAGGAGATCAAAAAGGCTGTGATCACTGTTCCTGCCTACTTCAATGACTCGCAAAGGCAAGCCACTAAGGATGCCGGAAAGATTGCTGGTCTTCAGGTTGAAAGGATTATCAACGAACCTACGGCTGCTGCTCTGGCGTATGGCCTTAACAAGAACGAAGGGGAGACCGTGGCAGTATACGATCTTGGAGGTGGTACCTTTGATATCTCAATCTTGGAGATTTCCAAGGAGGGAGTGTTTGAGGTGAAAGCCACCAACGGAGACACATTCTTGGGAGGCGAGGACTTCGATAACGCGTTGTTAGACTATCTCGTTGACGAGTTCAAGAAACAAGAGGGCATCGATTTGTCAAAGGACAAGCTGGCCATGCAAAGACTTCGTGAAGCTGCCGAAAAGACCAAATGCGAGTTGTCCTCTACCGTCCAAACCGAGATCAACCTGCCTTACATTACCGCAGGACCTGCCGGACCCAAGCACTTGAACCTCAAGATTACCCGCGCTTTGTTGGAGAAACTGACTGACAAGCTTATTCAACGTACAATCGAACCCTGTCGTGCCTGCCTTAAGGATGCTGGTTTGGACACCAAGGACATTGGAAGTGTCCTTTTGGTTGGCGGCATGACGCGCATGCCCAAGGTCCAGGAAACCGTCAAAAAATTCTACAACAAGGAGCCTAATAAGTCTGTCAATCCTGATGAGGCTGTGGCCATGGGTGCTGCTATTCAGGGTGGCGTTCTTGCTGGGAACGTCACTGACATTCTTTTATTGGACGTTACTCCCCTTTCTCTCGGCATCGAGACCCTGGGAGGAGTTTGCACCAAGCTTATCCCGCGTAACACAACAATTCCTACCAAGAAGTCTCAGGTAAGTCTCAATGAAAAACAAAACAAAACAAAAAAAAAAAACTACACCAACCTACCAAGCTAACCTATCATAATATCGTAGGTGTTCTCTACCGCAGCAGATGGACAGACAGAGGTGGAAATCAAGGTTTTGCAAGGCGAGAGGCACATGGCTGCTGACAACAAGGCTCTTGGTAGCTTCCACTTGACTGGCATCCCTCCTGCACCAAAGGGTACTCCTCAGATCGAAGTTACCTTCGACATTGACGCCAGCGGTATTGTTAATGTTTCTGCCAGAGACAAGGCTACCGGCAAGGAACAAACCAGTACGTGCTCCTTTTTTCACATCTCTCTCTCTCTCTCTCTCTCTCTCTCTCTCTCTCTCTCCTTTCCCGTCTTTGTTCTATCGCCGATTAATTGGACAAACAATTTTCTAGTTCGTATCCAATCCTCTGGTGGTCTCTCTGAGCGTGACATTGAGAAGATGGTGAAGGACGCCGAGGAACACGAAGAAGAGGACAGGAAGCGCAAGGATGAGACAGAGGCCCGTAATCATGCCGAATCCGTTATTTATGACATTGAGAAGAACTTGCGGGAATTCAAGGAATACGTGCCGGCTGACGAGGCCTCTACTTTGCACTCCGAAATTGCCGAGCTTCGCAAGACTATGCAGGAGGGAGATGCCTCCGCCGTCAAGGCAGGTGCTGATGCCCTTCAACAAAAGTCTCTCAAGGCCTTCGAATCTGCCTACAAGCAAAAGGCTGCCCAAAATGAATCCCAGAGCTCTGGGGGCAAGAAGACAGAGGAAGCCCCTGATGCTGAGGTAAAGGAATAAGCGCCCCCCAAAAAATAAATAAAATAGAAACTCGTTGAACAAAAACGATGAGCGGTCGTGCTTTGCAAATAATGGAGAGATTTTTAAAATGAAGCAACACGACACCTGCATCCTAGGAGGAGAGGAAGAATGGGCTGCTATCTGGAGAGGAGCAAGTGGGGAAGGAGAGGCCATCCCCAGGGGGTGGGGCCAGGTGCGGCATCAGCCATGAAAACCAGTGCCCTGCCAGTATGCTGCCATTGATGTACATCAGTGATCATTGTTGAGGAATAAACAAAAAAACAAAAAAAAAACAAAAAAAAAAGGAAGAGGGTTGCTTGCCCACCTGGGTTGCCCAAAGAAATAACGCCAATTTTTTCTTTGCCCCAAGTCATAGGGATTATGGAACTCTTGCCCACTTTGCTTGGCTTGAGCTTCCATAAACCTATTATAGTAGAACTCGATGGTGGTCTGCCCCGTCAGCACCAAATAGAGATGCCAACCGAGCATCAGACACATTGCCACCCATATCGCTAATGTCAACACGAATGTGAACATGGCTAAGCCTCGTGCGTTAGTGCCTTGCCAGGGCTTTGTTTGTGTGTAAGAAGTCACAATACGTTAGGTCGCAAACAGATACGGTTCACAAGAAAACAAAGGTACACCCATTAACGCTTTAGTACGGTGTAAACATTTGACGCACCACTTGAAAGTCGCGATCTACGAAAGGCCCATAGCTCATAAGGGCAACATAGGCGCAGCCCACCCATAGATAAAACAGAAAAAGAAAGAAGTAGCGATGATTAAAATGTCCTACACAGTTACACACCCATGCTGCTCAAACACCTCATTAGCCAACAGTTACATTGCATCAGAGAGAGAGAGAGAGAGAGAGAGAGAGAGAGAGAGAGAGAGAGAGAGGGAGAGAGAGAGAGAGAGAAGAAGAGAGAGAGGAAAAGAAAGACATACGACAATGGTGGTCCATCTTTAGCACACACCTAAACGAAAAGCATTATTTAGCTGTCAAAAAGAACAAGGAGAACAACCAGCGGAATGAAATGAGGCAGAGTGGTGCGTACTTCCGACAAACATGACAATGATGGGCACGAGGAGGTTTTGGTACTTTACCTACAAAACGTGAAATGAATAAGTCAGCCCTCTGGTGAAACAGTTGAAGAGCAACAGCATACGTACAGATTTTACACCAACGACTAAAACCCTGGCCTCTTCGCGGGGCAGCCTCTCTTTCCAAGAGTTCCAACTCTTCTGGATCTACCTCCGTCTATTTGAGAATGCAAGTGAGTGGCGTGAAGGAAGGCAAGCAAACTTGCTAGCAAGATAGAGTGACGAACGGTTTCAGGCGGAGAGCCAGGAGGCGTAAATACACACATAAAATAGTTGAAGAGTACGCCTTGGGCGAGGAACAAGCCCCATGCCACGTGCAGCATGCCATACAAGGAGAACACAGGCGTATGGTAGGGGAGGATGGCCAACAGGAACACGTAAATCACGCCTGCTATGAGAGTGGTCGCCAGCGCCACGAAAAACGGACCTATAATCCGCAGCAGCACTTCTGTTACTCTCTTGGAGTACTTGACCAAGGTGAAGGCCAGGTCCAAGAGGTGGTCACCAAGGCCCGTACCCATCTTCTTGTCTCTCTCTCTCTCTTTTCTTTGCTGTGTCTTTGCTTTTTTTGTCGACCAGCCAACCATTGGGGGCGACGTGTTGTTACCGGCGTGTTTGTATGCAGGTAGGCAGGCAGGCATGCATGGAGGTATGTATTACAATAGAAGGAATGTGTGCCCTGGGGGAGGTTTTGCGAAAAAGAGCAAGCTCCCACCCAGCTCAGCGCTGAGAGCTGGCTAGGAGAGGAGCGTGCCCTGCAAACGAACTTTGGGAAGGGCAGCAAAAGTGAGGTCGCTGTAGCCGTCGGGCATGAGGCCCAAGGGCATGTCGGCGTCCACCCAAATGATGGGCTCCTTGAACTGCCACTGGCTCATAAGGCTGCGAAGTGGTATCCTCCCTTTGTCCAACACAACCTGTTGGGAGTGTAGCACCTGGGCGTGGTTGTGGCTGTTGACCAGCTGCACGGTAACGCTCCCCTGCCCGATCTCCGCCTCTATTCTTTGGCGTTGTTCTTCTTCGAGCTGCTGTGGCGTCTTCTTCGGAGGGCCGGAGGCTGCCCCGCTTTTGGATTGCAACCTGCGGGCGAGCCTGGCGTTCTCTTGCTCCAGCATGTCCTTTCCTCCTTGTCCGTCCATGGGGGTAGTCGCTCGTCCGCTGCTGCTGTTGTTTGTGTAGCAACCACCACCACCACTTTGCTCCCTTTCTTTTGTCTGCAAAAAAAGGAGGAATAATAATAATAAGGAGGAGGAGGAGGAGGAAAGGAGGAAGCCCGCCCTCTGAGAGTTCCTGCCCCTTGAGCTGCTGTGGCTAGCGCCTACCCCACTGCCCAACGACACTCCAGCAGCAAGCAGCAAGCAGCAAGCAGCAAGCAGCAATACTAATAGAAATAATAAGGTAGCAATAGCAGCAATGGGGAGGAGGGGGATAGAGGAGGGAGGAGCCGCCACTAATGCCCCAATAATGGGTCCAATGGGCGGCGGGGGCTCGAGCCTCTTGGGCTGGAGGCGCTTGAAAGAAGCGGCAGCAACTGCAGGAAGGAGCCGCCCCGCTGTGATGGTTGGAACGGGAACACGGCGATGGCTCTCACTGGGTGCCGGCGCTGCCATGATGTGCATAGCCGGCACGCTCTATGACTTTAGCGTCTATGGCCCCGAGCTGAAGAAGGAGTTGGGCTGGGAGCAAGTCCAACTCGGATTCGTGGGGGCCATGGGCAACGTCGGCAACTATACTGGCGTTCTCATAGGTTGCTTTCATACGCTGTTTTTTCGACGACGAGCAAGCGGTGGTTGTTCCTGCTACTGACACACGAACGCCTGCAGGAATGTTCAACGACCGGTGGGGCGGACGAGCCGCTGCTTTGGTTTCCGGCCTGTTGCTGTTGTTTGGCTACCTGTGCATCTATCTTGCGTTTCGTCATATGCTGCCTTCTTTCTTTGTTTTGGTGGCGTGTTTCATGTTCATGGTGGGGCAGGTGGGTACCACTTACACTCTCCTCTCACTCTCCGTTGCAACGGAATGTTGATGGCCGCTCTCACAAGCAAGGGTTCCCATGGCACCTATACTGCCGCCCTCATGACCAACGTCAAGAACTTTTCAAGTAGCCACCGCGGCAAGGTCTCTTCCTTCTCTACTCTCGTTCTTACTTCATTGTATCAGTTTCGTGTAATGGTGTTAACATGAGACAACGGAACGGGACAAGGCAGATAGTAGGCATGCTGGTGAGTTTATATGGCCTCAGCGGAGCCATCTTTACCCAACTCTATCGGTTGATATTTGCCTCTACAGCAAACGTGCCGGCTTTCATCTTACTAATGGCTGTAGCGTCGGGCTTGGTAGACTTTATAAGTGCTATCTTTCTGGAGGAACATCCACCTGAGGCAACAACAACAACGGATAAACAAGAGGCAAATGAAACAGAAATGAGGGTATGACATTTATTTGCTGTCTCTACGTAACATCTGCCTCACCTATTAAGTAAATAGCTTTTGCGCGACGACTCTAGCCCTGATGGTACTCAATCTCCACGTGAACTTCTTGGCGCTGAGGATGTTGGTACCATCCATTACGAAAGGCAGCTTGGTTCGGAGGAGAGCAAGCCAGAATTGGAACAAAAAGAGCAAGATATACAGTATGACGAAGGGCAACCATCGTCTTCAATAGAAATCACAGGCTTAACATTGCTCAAAAGCTCCTCCTTCTGGTTTCTATTTGCTGGCTTTTTTATTGCCACAGGCAGCGGCCTCTTGTTTATCAATCACGTACGATATCTTACCCTCACTCTCATTCTCATGCATCACATTTCATCTCTCATCCCTCATCGCGCGCTTTGCTGATCTGCATCCATAGGTAGGGTCACACATACTTAGCCTTGGTGGCAGCAGTGACTTCAAAGTTACAATTGTAATCCTGCTGTCGCTTTTTAACGCATTGGGTCGAGTTTTAGTTGGCTTTTTCTCCGACTTTGTGTACTCCTTTCCTTTGCTTTCTTTTAACCGGCAAAATAAACTAACTCGGCTGCGAATGCCTCTTATTACAATAGGAGACATTACGTTCCGAGAATTGGTTTCGCACTCTTTTGTATTTGTCTTATGGGAGCAGCTCATTTGCTTTTGGCAATGGCTGGACAGGTGTGGGTAGTCGCGCTGGCCACTCCATTTGTTGGTATTGCCTACGGAGGTACTTTCCTAGCTCTCGTTTGCATAAAAGCGGGCTAACTGAAAGAGATCCATTTGTAAACAGGGTTGTATGCAGCATATCCCACCCTTGTGAGCCTTCTCTTCGGATTGAAGAACTTTGGGCAGAACTGGGGTTGGTTAGCACTAGCGCCGGCGTCGGGAGGTCTGTGTCTGGGCTTGCTTGCTTCGTTTTTATATGACATGCAAGTGGCCAACCAGTACGACACCAACGCTTCGCATAGTAGTGGGGATGATGAAGATCACGATTGTTATGGTTCCCACTGTTACCGCTACATCTACTTTCTGACAGGAGGGCTTAACCTGCTGGCCGTTATCATTTCACTTGCTGTCCTTAAGTGGACGCGCCTCAGCAAACACTTCCTCCATAAGCCTTCTGCTGTTTACTATTAACGAGACAATCCACTGCGTCCCTCTTCACCAGACCTTCTGACACCGCTAGTGGGAAGGGTGAGAGAGAGGGAGAGAGAGAGAGAGAGAGAGAGAGAGAGCGTAGCGAAGAGAAGAAGTGGCTACAACGTTTATAATATGGCTTAAATGATCTCCGCCTTAGCAAATTTACCTGTTAAGTTTATCATTGTCAGTGAAGTGGCAGGGGAAAGGGTTTGGGTTTTACGCACATTTGTACATTGCCAATGGCTCGGAAGCGCCTGAGGAGCTCATCCCACTGTGCTGAGCCTAGCTCGAAGGCGTTCCTGTATACTTTATCGTGTTCCACGTCTTCAGCAATAGACAATTTTTTTATGTGTTTGCCCAAGCGAAACTCAAGTGTGCCTTTCACAGTATCAAAAAATTGGAGGCGTCCCGTTAGGAAGGCGCTTTGACACAATGCGAGTGGTAAAGCTAATAACGTATTCCAATATTTGATCTATAATAGTTTCAGTTAACTCCAACTTGTGGTAACAATTGCACCTACGCTCCATCTGCGTTTTGTTCCTGCAAAAGTTGTCACAACAACAACAACAGCAATCACATGAGAAACGAAGTCGATTTCCTCCTTGAAAGCTGAATACATTCCCTCCCCTCATCGTGGAATCCGAAGGTGGCCACATGCCCACACGCTTCTGGAGAGGGTCCGACGCTAAGGATTTGTATCGGCTCCGCGGTGCTTGCCGACGTCTCGCAGACAAGGTAGCCATCGCAGCAATCCACGATAACAACAAAGTAGTTCATTTTGTCATGCGGCCGTAACAGTTCGCGCCGTTGCAGATCAGTATGGCTTGTTTGTTTTCAGCCACATCTAGGGCATTGTTGTAAAGAACTTTTCGTACTGTTCTTGCAAGAGTGGCGCAGCCTCGGCAGTAGTAAGCTGGGGCGGCGCATCTGCCATTCTTGTTGCCTTGCAGGAAAATGGCGGGAAAGTCCCATAATGTAAATGGGTATCTCTAGGCAACAACTACGTTTTACTTTTTAGTGCAGCAGCCAACTAACGCACACCATGATCGTGACGCAGTACCCTTCTGCTGCCTTTCCTGCCGAACAAAAAGAGACTACGTTCATCCCAACAGAGCGTCGTAGCTTCACTTACTCTGATGCCATCGATTTCGAACTGCAAGCCAACGACACGTCTTCTCCTAACTCGGGATCCCAATCCTTATCTGAGGAGGCACCAGTGATTAAAATGCACTTTGGGCCGACTGGCTCGTGGCGGGAGTTCCCCATCACCGAATACGAGACTAGCTACATCTTGGAAACCTTTTACGACACCAAAGACCACCTCCTCACCAAGAAAAACTACTGGTTAAAATATTATCGAAAAGGGAGCGAGCAAGAGCGCTGGGTACTGAAGCGCTGCGCCCAGACAAAACGGTCTGCTTCAGGAGACAATGTGACCTGCTCTGTGTTGGAAGAAGAGGCCGCCATATTAGAACAGTTAGCACTCTTATTGGGCCACAAAGAGAAGTCGGTGGGCAAGTTTGAGGAACTGTGGCCATTCGCAACATTGGAGAGCTGCCGATACACCCCCAAAAACTCCAGTACGCTCACCGGCAACACATACTATTGGGACTTGGTTCGCTTTCAACCTCAACACTGGCGACTACTAGGAGTGCTTTGTGTCAAAAGAGAGACATCAGTTGAAGCCATCACCGCTGCCAACCTCCTTCCTGCGTCTGCGACGAGGATGGGGATCATTGCTCCTGTCCGTAGCAAGATTGTGGAATATCTCTTTCAGTACAAGAAGGATTGGTATGATGAGCTGGTGCACGAAGGTGTGGTGCCAGAACGGAACTATCACCAACTGCCCCTTTGTGAACAATATCCCTTTGCCATTGGTTGTTGGAGACCCCCTTACGAGGAGGAGGGCTATCTCTCATGGGAACAAAGAATCGAAGCTTACGAAGAGATGGTGAATGCCTCTGAAGATTGCCTAGCCCCGAAGTATTTCCACCACTTGAAGAAGCACTACAAACATATGGTGAGATGGGGCAACATATCCATGGCTGATGATGACCTACGGGACTGCTTCTAAAAATATTCTTTGTTTTTATTCTATGTTCAAGTAGAAGTTGATCATCCAGTAACAAATAACAGAATTAGAAACCGCTGGCGTCGATGCACTTTACCAATAAACTGGTCTGCACGTCTTGCCATATATGCTTTATCTGGTTGGTGTCCGTAGCGCAGGTCGTATGGATGTAAACCCTGTCTCTGTCACCTTCTTTCTTGACCTGGCTTCGGAACTGTTTTTTAATAAACTTGATAGCGTTATCGTAGTCCTTTCCGCCGGTGTACTCAGGGAAGAGCACTTTCAAGTCCACTCGCTTTATCTTCTCTTGGAACAGGTCGTCTTTGTTGAGGAAGAGAATAAACGGAGTGCGATGGAACCATTTCGAGTTTATCAGATCGTTGAACAACTGCAATGCTTCCTCCAAGCGGTTTGTAGCGCCATCCTCCTCCAATAACATGTCGTACTCGTTGGTGGCCGCCACAAAAATAACTGCCGTCACTGTTATTAAGAAGAAGAAACTCTGTTAACACCAACGACACAACCATATCAAGAGCCAGAACGATGCAAAATAAAAAGAAGGTGGACAACAAGAAAAGAAAAAACAAGAAGCGCATAAGCATCAGGACAAACCCTCGCTGAAGCAATGAATCCATTTCTCACGTTCTCCTCGCTGCCCTGCTGCATCAATCATCCTGTTAAAATATGGCTGTAAGTTTTCCCTTTCTAGATGAGAGGAGAGGGAGAGAGCAATAAACCTGATCTCGTGGCCTTCAACATTAAATGTAGATTCTTGAACACCACATGTTCGTTTTCTGATGGGGTGGCGTCAGTACCGGCAAAAGGATAATGCCACTTCGTTAAAAACAGAAAGGAAACAGAAAGGTGTTACCGTTGAAAGAGAATATCTTGGTTAGAAGGTACATAGTCTGAAGCAGCCAATCGGTCAATGTCCTCGACGAAACTGCAAATGAGAGAATGTGTCTTAGCAAGTCGCCAGCAATCAAACAGCAAAGAGGACACTGTACTGTTGTGAAGACAGGTTGATGACAAATTCGTTCGCTCGCTTCAACGCCTCTTGCACATGGCTGTCGTTCCAAAGCGCCTTCACGGCTGCGACGATGTCCGGCTTAAGGGCCAAACCGTCCAATTTCTCGGGTCCAAGTTCAGGTACATTGCCGGAAGCTCTGAGCCCCATGGCCACTCCTGCTTTCGCCTTTGCTTTTTCTTTACCTTTACCGGAGCCAGTAACTTCCTCGTCCTCTTCCTCCTCGCCGTTTGCTTGCGTTGGGGAACGTGGTGGGGGCACCAAGTTACGTTCCAACGCGATCTTTGTTATGAGTTCAGCATGCTCCTGAGTATACCACAAATTCCCTTCATTATTAGCTCCTCACACAAACGAGCACCCTGGCTTAAAAAATATATACCGAGCAAACAGAAAGGAGAGAGAGAGAGAGAGAGAGAGAGAGAGAGAGAAGAAAAGAATGAAATAAAGGACATCTAGAATAAAGGTAACGAGGAAAGAGAGAAACAACAAGCAAATAAACATACCTCGTTGTCAGGAGCAACGCCACTGCTCTCTCGGACTAGGGTGGCAATAAAACCGATTACGTTTGCATAAATGCTTCTTTTGTACTCCGCCTTCTCCTCCGCTGTGAATCCGTCTGTATGAATAATTCTCATCTGCTTAGCAAGGGTGGACTTTCCGCTGTCTCCCGTTCCTGTTTTTAAAAACAAAATATTAAAATTTAAAAACAGCTCATGTGAGCTGCCTGGTGAAGTGCTTCGAAAGGGAGTATAGCACGAACCAAGCAACAAAATTTTCTTCTGCTTTCGCATCTGTTGGGCAGCTTCTTTCAGTCCCTTTTCTATGGCCAAATGCCTCTGCCTTTCCTCCTCACTCCCGAAGGAGGTTTTTCGAGCGTGTCCTCCCTTGAACAACTTCATACTGTTTTTGTTGTGGTGGCTGGCAAGTCTCGATCTTTCGAGACAGGAATAAGAATAAAAAAAATAGGTTATTATAGCGCTTTAGCCGGGCCACAGCAGCGTGTTCGCCTCCTCTTTCTTGTCTGTTTTGTTTGCAAAAGAAAGGGGGTCGGGTTGTCGTGGTCGCGGTAACGTTTTTTTTTATGCTTTTATGATTTAAAATAGCGCAACGCTTCATTAATTTATTACAATGAAAAGTTACCAAATAAATATTTTGCCAACAAGCGGCAAAATAATTGTGGCTAAGGAACGACAATAATTGGCGGAGAAATAATAATGCGGAGGGGCAACAAGGTTACCAAACTCTCCGATGAGGAAAACGTGAGTGTCATGCCGCTCCCCCCCACCCCTCCTCCTCTTCTTTCTGTTCTACATCCTCCTCGCCATAGGCGTACGTGTTGCCTGCGTGGTCCTCACGTGACAACAGAGGGGAAGAGGCATGCGACGAGGGGGATGAGGATAAAGAGGAGGCAGCAGACGAAGGAAATCTTCTGTTGAGAGACTCTATCTCGGAGGAGGAGAGAGGCTTTGGGTTGGAGCGTTTGCGGGCGGCCTCCACGGCGTCCGCACTGTTGGAGCAGAGGTCTTTCACCTGTTCCCATATATGTTGGTAGAATTTGTGAAAGGCAAGCGCATCTCCCTTGTTTGGAGCATACAATGGTTCAGTTTTGCAAATTACAAGAACGAAAGATGAGGGCATGTAAACATACTCTTCCTTTTACAAAGTCGACCAAATACATGCCGTTTGGTTCCAGCTCAAATATCTGAATGCGGAATGATAAGAGACCAGCCTCTTTATCCGCACGTCCTGTTACCCTCACTTTAAACGATTCTTGATCTACTTTATAACCGACTTCCGGATAGCCCTTCTCATCATGTCATTAGAACGGACAAAAACATACAAAGAGAGAATGAGAGGAGAGGAGAAAGCGCATACCTTGAGTACGGCAATAAGTCTCTCGAGAATAACGGTGGGAGGGTGTTGAGATACAAATTGTGTCTGGTGAGTTTCTCGTAGTCTGGTAGTAACGCTGCCAGTACTTCTTCTTAGTTGGGAGGTAAATCCTTCGGTGATATCCTTTAGCAAGCCATAGTACTTATGCAATGTTCCAAGTAATTCTCTAGGCGAGGTCCTTTTGGTTTCAGAATGAAAAAATATTCTTATGCTTGTAGAAGAGAGAGAGAGAGAGGAGAGAGGAGAGAGAGGAGAGAGAGAGAGAGGAGAGAGAGAGAGTACGTTTCGACATCAGAACTGAATTCTGCATCACCATCCCCTGAATTCTTTAGCTCGTTTATTTGTGTGATTTCTTCATCCGGGTTGACAGCGCTCAAGTCGACTGAAGGTTCCTCTTCAAACGTGCATTCGTTGTCACTGTCCGTAAAATACACGAAAACAATGTCAAGGTTTCATCTCACAAAGAGAAAACAGGCAAAAAAGGCATAAACCCACATTAGGAACCATTCATGCTGCCGTAGCTCTTGAATCGTAATTCTTCGTGCTGGATTAGGGCAAAGAATCCGCCTTAAAATGTCTGGTATAAGCGTTGTAGGGACCTACGAATCAAAATCTCACAGGAAGCCCAAACACAAGAAGAGGAAGCAAATACCTCTTGCTCCTAGAGAGACCCAGGAGGGTGTTTTGAAGTCCGCTGTTCTGATTTTGCTGTACAATTCTTCTGTGCTGGATTCATTGAAAGGAAGGTCTGCATATGACATTAAAAAACAATCATACAAACCAACAAAGGTCAGCGAACAAAGAACATGAACTGAGAAAAAAAAGGATGGATATGGATTAACAAGAAAGAGCGTACAGCCAGCAAGAAAGGTGAATAATATACAACCACAAGACCATATGTCTGCGATTTTTCCATCGTATCCTTTGCCTTCCAACACCTCAGGCGCTGCATAGTTGGGTGTACCGCATGCCGTAAATAGCAGGCGTGAGCCTTTGTTATCGTCCTGTACAGTTTGATGCCAATCAAGATTAGTGGTCCGGTTATAGTTATTCACCACCACATAACAACAGAAGGGAAGGACAAAAACCTTGTAGAGGGTAGAGAGGCCAAAGTCAGATATCTTTAGAGTGCCCTCCTCCGAAAGAAGCAAGTTCTCGGGTTTAAGGTCGCGATGGCAAATGCCCTGTTTGTGGAAGTAATCCACTCCTACATTACATAACGTTGCTATTGTCAACCAAACTTACTGTCAAAGTCTCTATATAAAGAGGTACGCTTTTCTGTAGGGAAAATGAGCTAACCCGATATTAGCTGTTGAAAGTATTTGCGAGCTGTCTTCTCATTAAATTTGCCTTTTGTTGCTGTGTGTTGTGTCTATGAGTCTCTGCAAATAGAAGAAGAACAAAAACGTGTACCCAGTATATAATAGAGTTCTCCGCCCGTGGACAGCTCCATGACGAGGTATATCTTGGTTTGGCTAACCAGCACGTCTTTCAGCTCAATGACATGCTTGTGTTTTATCCGCTTCAAGATGGCAATCTATCGGAGCAGAGAGAGAGAGAGAGAAAGAGAGAAAGAGAGAAAGAGAGAGAGTTAAAGACAAAATGGTTGGTACTAAGGCATGGAGAGGGTAAGGATCGAAGTGATGGCGAGAATGGGAGTACCTCTTTCTTGACGTTCTCTATCATGTTTTTTTTGATGAGTTCTCTTTTGTGAAGGATCTTGACGGCGACTTTCTCCCCAGTCTCTGTATTTTTGGCCGCTTTCACTCTTTACAAAGCAGATGAACGTAGCAGGAGTAGTGGTAGTAGAGAAAACTGCAAACAACAAAGAAAAGACGAAAGAAAGCAACAAAAAGGATACTTTCCATACTCTCCCTCTCCAAGGGTCCTTCCCAAAACATACTTGCCCACTCGTTTGGAGTAGATGGAGGCCGTTCTCTTTCTCACCGCTTCCGTCTCACCCGTGCCGATCCCCAAGCCCCCACTGCCACCACAGTCACCACCAACATCGATACAGCTGGTGATGGTGAGTTTGAATGGTTCCTTCTCATCCTCTTCGGTTTGTTGCCGCTCAGAGCCGCCGCTGCCCGCTCGCTCCCATGAGGCTTCCTCCATCTCGTCTTCGTTCCTTTTTTTTCTTTATTTTTTTTAGATTCCTTTCTAAGAGGTTGACAACAGTTGCTGCTTTTTGCCTAATAGGGAAAAAATCCTAATAGAAAACGCTTATTCAGAAGCGCTGCAGCAACGGAGCAGGAAATGAGCAGCAAAGATGTCTGATCTCGCCACCGATCATATGCTTAAAATCGAAAAAATGTCCGTTTGGTGAACAGCAAAGCCCGTTGTCCAGGGCCAAGAGGGACGTGGAAACCGAACTTTAAGTTCAAAGACGTGGAAGGAGATGGCGGAGAAGGGTAAAGAGAAGGAGGAGTCCGCGACAGATGAAGAGGGCATCGTATGGAAGCATGGCCGCGTTACGCAGCCTCGTAGGAAGGAAGAGCAAGGAAAACTTACAGATGTTTTTCTACATTCGCGGGAATGTGCTCGGTCCCTGTTAGACCTGCAACGCCATTCGAACCACTTGAGCAAAAACACGTGTGTGGTCGTGCAATCGACTACAGTGGATCGGAAGACGACGGGAATTGTCATAGCGGACGAAGTAGCAACTGAGGTGCAACAGGTTGAGTTCTTTATAGAATTGAAACGGTATGCGGTGGAGATTCTCCAAAACGAAGGCCGTCGCGGCAGCTCCATTCGATGGAATAAATTTTTGCCACCCTTTCTGCAAGCAGCACCCTCTTCACGCATGGAAATTGGCCTTAATCCAAACAGAGATCAACTGCTTTTTGCTGGACAATATTGCTTGAAGTTCGACGAGGACGATAAGCCAGACTCGAACATTCTTTACGAAAACACCGTCTCTTCGAGGGCTACAGCGTTAAGAGGAGCGACGCTCGGAAAACTCATTGATAAGCTCATTCTCGCCGCTTTACAAGGTACCAAGTAACGTACTTTCGGGCCTCCCCATTGTGTTCTATCCTTAACGACTGTCATTGCTAAACTGTTGTCCGCGCGATGCTTTAAGCTCGAAGAGAAAGCGATGCACAAACCCGACGATTCAATCGCACATGGATAGAACAGGATGTCGGAGATAGCAGAGCTAAGATGACGCTGCATTTGTCTCCGAGGGGAAGGAATGACTCGCTAGATGGAAGCAGCTCTCCTCCTGAATTAGCAGAGTTTAAGGCCGCAGAACCTCAAAAGGGTATGAAACCCAAGCTCATTGACGTGCTTGGTATAGATAACGTGGAAGTAAAGAAGGCATTGAGAGACCCTACAGCCTGTCGAGCCCTTCCTGAGAGAAGGAGGTCTAGTTTCAGGAGCATCTCCTTTCGGCGTTTCACCACTGGCTCCGATGATTACATTCCCACTAGAGAACCCGCCCAGTCTCGAGACAGTTTATCTGGCAGCCCCCGTTCTCCACTGGCATCATCGTCCTACTCGTCAGTTGCTTCGTCCTCAGCTCCGGGCGGCAGCAGTACAAAGTCAAAGATGAAAAGCTTGTTAAACAATATTCCGGAAATGGTTTCGGCGGCCACCTCGCCGCGTCGACGCAACAGGACACGTCGATCCAAAACCGCTCCTCCGCTGTTCTACGAAGTAGCTGCTCACGTGCCTGTCACGACACACCCCTCCTTCTTGGAAGAGTTCATCTTCAGCTACAGGACCATTCTCAGCCCTCTGGAGTTGCTGAAGGCCCTGCTCATTCGGTACGTGACACCGCCGCCACCACCGATGGACTTGGATACTATGCGCACAGGGTTTGCCCTTTCTCTCTTTCACGTTGCAGTCAAGAGGTCTGCTGTGATAACCTGCTTATTTTGAAGGGTGGTGGAAATGATGAAGAGATGGTTACTGCTGCAAACAACGGACTTCAGGGAAGATGATACCATGTACAAATACTTCAAGTTTTGCGTGACAACACCTAAAAAGCAGGGAGGAGTCCTTCAGGAAACGCACAGGGTACAATTGCGGTCCTTGCTGGGTATCAAGCTCAAAGAGGACAAGCTGGAGGAGTTTCTGGCCAAAGGAATGTTGGAGGCCACCGCTACACTGCCCACGCCCTCAAGCGCGCGATCCAGGAGCCAAAGTATGAACAACAACAAAGCAAGCCAAACACTCAAATGGAAACACCTGAAGGTAAAGTAACGAGAACAGCTCACATTTACGCACACAAACTAACCTTTGCTTCCCATGTGGCATAGTCCAAAGAAGTGGCCAGACAAATGGCGCTGCTGGAGTTTGCATTGTTCAAGGCCATCAAACCGTCCGAGTGGCTAAGCAAGGATTGGAGAGGAAGCGCTGTACCTAAACCTAACATATTAATTCTCTCCAAACATTTCAACCAAGTAAGTTCACCGACCAGCAGCTGACTTTGTGAGGTAATATACTAACCACTGTTGCCCTTCCTTCGCTTTGTCCAGATGAGCAACTGGGTGTCCAGCGAGATACTAAGCCATGACGGGAGAGAAACTAGAGCTCGTATGATCATGAAGTTTATCGGGATAGCAAGGGTAATGGCTGTTGCCGTTCATGCACCCCTTTTTGTTCTAACATGCTCTCTCCCCCTCCGCCTCTATTAAATGGATGAACAGCACTGTGGTGAGCTCAACAACTTCAATGGTGTGCTGGAAATACTTTCAGGTCTAAACAACGCAGCCATCGCTAGACTAAAAGACTCTTGGGAAGAGGTCACAGAGGTGAAGATGGAACAGCTGATGAAGTTAGAGGAGCTCATGAGCTTGAAACACAACAGACAAAACTACCGGAACAGAATAGAGGAGATACGCTTCGCAGCTCCTCGGCAGCCCTGCGTTCCCTATCCTGGAACTTTCTTAACGGACTTGACGTTCATTGAGGAGGCAAACCCGAAAGAGTGGGGAGAGGAAGAGGAGAAGAAGGGGAAAGAGAAGGAAGAAGAGGAAGCTGTTTCTAACAACAACAACGTGAGGCTTATTAATTGGGAGAAGCTGAAGATGATATCACGAACTATTCACATGTTGCGTACCTTTCAGAGGGTGCCCTTCAGAAACATCGAACCCAACCCTCAGATCCAACGGTTTCTTCGAGAGGCTCCGCCATGCCCTGCTGATGAGGACTTGTACAAAAGATCTCTGGAAATCCGTCCTCTGGAGCAGCGCTTATCCTTTGACCTCGGTATTCCTCCTGCCGAAGAGAAGGAGAGAAGCCTTGAGGAGGAGGAAGAGGAAACTCCTGCCACTCCCTTCCCGAACGAAGAAGAGGAGAGCCAATCCACGAACAAAGGAAATTGGTTGGAGCAAGTGAGAGTTAGATCGCCTCGTTTGCTTTCGCGGGCCTTTTCTACTCCAAGAAAGAAAGCCAACGACACCAGAACCAACCCCCTGTTGGTTGGTAGCCGAAGCGAGAGCAGAAACGACCCCGACCTATTCAAAAAACCGGAACCAAAGAAACGAAACTTTTCGGCGCCACTTCCTCGCCAAGCAACTCTCTTCTCCTCCACCTCCTCTTCCTGCTGTTCCTCCTCAGGAGGTTCTTCCCCGGCGATATCCTCCTCGCCCTCTCCCTCCTCTTCCCCATTGTCCTCTTCGCCCTCTTCATCCTTGCTGCCGGCCGTCCTCCCTACCGCCTTCATAGACCCACCCGACGGTCCCCTGTGCCCCTCTGCCAAGTATCACCTCGGGTAGGATGGAGGTAGTAGTCGTAGCACAAGATGGGTCGGGGGGACAAAGCAGTTAAAGACTAGAAGGAGGAAGGAAGCGAAAAAGAGGTGGTTGGCCGCGCAATCAATCATGTTTTTAATAATAATAAACCCCAAATAGAAATTGAAATATTGCGGCTGGCTTGGGTGGGTTATTTCTTTTTCCATTTATTTTTTCTTTCCGCTTTTTTTGTTTCTTGTTGTTGGTTAACGGGGTTGTTGTTGTGGCGCTCCCCTTCCTCCTGAAAAAAAGAGGTAGTGGTTTGGTATTTTGCTCCGCTTGCCGAAGGGAACTCGCTTCTTTTTTTTAAAAAAAAAATTATGTCGGCCAAAAGCATTCGTGAGTACGACGGAAAGGCCATCCTCAGCCGCTGGGTCAAGGAGCTCTCTGGAGGGAAACACACGCTGGACACTCGCCGTGTGTTGGTCAGCCCCACTTCTTCCTCCGGAGTAGCGGCCGCCGCCTCACAACAGCAACAACAAGCGGACCTCCAACAGCAAGAGGAGCAAGAGCTTAGCTACGTGACTCTGCAAGAGCGAGCGAAGGAGGTGCCTTGGCTGACCACCGAGCGCTTGGTCGTGAAGCCCGATCAGCTCATCAAGAGACGCGGCAAGTCTGGACTGATTGGCTTGAACTACACTTTGGAAGAGGCTGACGCTTGGATCAATGAGCGTATGGGAAAAGAGGTTCGTGCTCTCTCTCTCTCTCTCTCTCTCTCTCTCTCTTTTGTTGCTGACAAAAAAAATCCCGTGGCAGGTGCCAGTGGAACATGTTAAGGGAGTGTTGGATCACTTCATTGTGGAACCATTCTTGAAGCATGACGGCAAGGACGAGTACTACCTCGCTATTCGCAGCGTGAGACAAGGAGAGGAAATCCTTTTCACAACGGAAGGCGGTGTTGACGTTGGTGACGTGGATGCCAAGGCCAAGGTTTGCTTATTATGTTTCTTCAGCGGCAGTGTACCAATTCTTTTCGCGCTCACCTCTCTCTCTCTCTCTCTCTCTCTCCCCTCCCTCCTCTCTCTCTCTCTCTCTCTCTCTCTCTCTTTGCTGTTGCTGCCCTTCAGAAATTGCTGGTAAAAGTTGGAGACGAGTTGGAGCAAGCTCAAGTGGAAGAACTGCTGTCGGACGTACAGGCAGGGGACAGAAAAGCACTCTTGTCTTCTTTTCTGTCTACCTTGTTCAAAGTTTACACCAAACTCCACTTCACTTATCTTGAAATTAACCCATTGGTGGTGGTAAGTACTTTGATACCTCGGCTTTTGTTGTTGGTGAAAACCTGATGTGATTTCAAAGGTTGGCGAAGAAGTTCACGTATTGGACTTGGCGGCTCGACTGGATCAAACAGCACAAATCGAGTGCACAAAGCTGTGGGGCAACATTGATTTCCCTCCACCCTTTGGCCGTCCCATCCTTCCCGAAGAACGTTATATCCAAGAATTGGACTCCAAAACTGGTGCATCGTTGAAGCTCACTGTTCTTAACCCCAAAGGACGCATTTGGCTCATGGTTGCTGGCGGTCCGTTCTCTCTCTCTCTCTCTCTCTGTCTCTTCTCACTTTAACGTTGGACAACCTCAAAAGGTGGAGCATCAGTCGTCTACACTGACTCCTTATCAGACCTTGCTCCTGAGGTTGGGAAGGAAGTTGCAAATTACGGAGAGTACTCTGGAGATCCCACTGAAGCTATGACCTTTGAGTATGCCAAAACCATTCTTTCTCTCATGACGAGTGGACCCGTTCACCCATTGGGAAAGGTTGGTTTGGATGTCTTGCCATTTTGATTGGCACATTTTGTACGAGTGAGTACTTACAATTTTCAAATGTAGGTTCTTATCATTGGAGGAGGTATTGCCAACTTCACTGATGTGGCAGAGACCTTCAAGGGTATTGTACGTGCTATAGGTGACTTCCAAGAGAAGCTTCGTAATCACAAGGTCCGCATTTACGTTCGTCGAGGAGGCCCTAACTATGCAGAGGGCCTTCGTCTGATCAAGGAGAAGGTTGAGGTTATGGAAATTCCAATTTGGGTGTATGGACCAGAGACCCACATTACTGCCATTGTAAACATGGCGCTGGAAGACGAAGAGGAGATAAAGAACAAGCCAATGAGTCCCCCAGCTAGGCGGCTGGAACGAGGACCGTACGTTGTTACACTCATTGGGAGACATTGTACTTACTAACTCGTGGACCTCATAACAGCTTAAATACCAGTTGGGCAACCAAAATGCAAAACTCAGCCCTTCGCGGCGAAAGCAGTAGTGATGATTACCAACGACAGATGTTCCCTGCTGCCGATCCCCTTATTAATCCGTCACAAACGTTGACTAGAACTCTGTCTTCTAGTAAAGGAGCTGATCTGAAAGGAAAAAGCAAAACGAGCGTACCGGAGGAAAGACAGCCTTACACTCTTTTCACGAAGAGCACAACCGCTATTGTGTACGCTCACCTCTCTCTCTCTCTCTCTCTCTCTCTTCATCTCCTCTGACTAACGGACCTATTCAATAGGTATGGCATGCAGCTGCAAGCTGTGCAGTCTATGCTTGACTTTGATCACCTGTGCGAGCGAGAGACACCCTCTGTCAAGTGCATCATTTATCCATTTGCGGGTACCCATTACCGAAAGTTCTTCTGGGGCCAGAAGGAAATCATGTTGCCGGTAGTGCCAGACATAGCCAGTGCCTTTAAGCGTTTTCCCAATGATCCATCGGTATGCTTTATACTGCGAAAACATTCTTTTAGCCAAGCTGACTTTCTGTTCAATAGTTGGATACAATGGTAAACTTTGCTTCCTGTCGCTCTGTCTATGAGTCCACAATCGAAGCTTTGTCCCATCCTGAAATCAAGGTCATCGCTATTATCGCCGAAGGCGTTCCTGGTACTGTTCTTTGGGAGGGTTTTTTTTTTGGTTGTTGGTGATAAAATCCCTCACCAATTACGTTATGGGGTATGCAGAGCGCCATACGCGGTTGTTGATCGAGAAGGCAAAGAACAGGCCTGCAGACAAAGGCGGGCCAGTGACCATTATCGGACCGGCAACTGTGGGTGGCATCAAGCCAGGTTGCTTCCGTATCGGCAACACAGGAGGAATGCTTGACAACGTGCTTTCCAGCAAACTCTACCGGCCAGGAAGCGTGGCCTACGTATCTCGCTCGGGTGGTCTTTCCAACGAGCTCAACAACATCATCTCGCGAACCACAAACGGTGTATACGAAGGTATCGCCATCGGTGGTGATCGCTATCCCGGAACCACCTTCATGGATCACTTGCTGCGTTTCCAGGATGACCCACAGTGCAAGATGATGGTGCTTCTGGGCGAGGTAGGAGGCATTGAGGAGTATCAAGTGTGCCAAGCCATAAAAGAGGGTCGCATCACCAAGCCTGTTGTGGCGTGGTGCACTGGCACTTGCGCCAAAATGTTCCCCACAGAAGTTCAGTTCGGTCACGCCGGCGCTTTTGCCAATGACAACCTTGAGACCGCTGATGCCAAAAATGTGGCCCTCAAGCAAGCCGGAGCTCATGTACCCTCCAGCTTCACTACATTGCCCGAGCTTATCAGAAAGGTCTATCTGGCGCTTGTTGAGAGTGGAGAGATCGTGGAGGAAGAAGAGCGACCTGCCCCTCGTATTCCCATTGATTACACCTGGGCCCGTAAACTTGGCATGGTGAGGAAGCCCGCTAGCTTTGTGTCCACCATCACTGATGAACGTATGTTCCCTATCTCTCTCTCTCTCTCTCTCTCTCTCTCTCTCTCTCTCTTTTGATCTTTTGTCTGCGCTTTCTCTTCATTCGTCTATAGCTATATCTTTGTCTAAACTAGAAGGAGCTTATCTAATGTTTATGGGTACATCCAGGAGGAGAGGAATTGATGTATGCAGGAATGCCCATCTCACAAGTGTTCGAGGAGGACATCGGAATAGGAGGAGTGCTGAGCCTTTTGTGGTTCCGCCGCCGCCTGCCAAACTACGCCTGCAAGTTCATCGAGATGGTGTTGATGATGACTGCTGATCATGGACCCGCTGTGGCTGGTGCCCACAACACAATTGTGACAGCGAGAGCAGGACGTGACCTTATCTCCTCTTTGGCGTCAGGACTTCTGACCATCGGCCCGCGCTTTGGTGGTGCTGTGGACGGAGCTGCCAAGCTGTTCTCTTGGGGCCATGACACAGGTCTCTCGCCACAGGACTTTGTGGACACAATGAGAAAGAAGAAGGAGTTGATCATGGGTATTGGACATCGCATCAAGTCGCTGCACAACCCAGACAAGAGGGTAACCATCCTGAAGGAATATGCTTTTCAGCATTTCCCCAACACCTCGGTGCTTAAGTATGCCCTTGCTGTGGAGCAGATCACCACCCAAAAGAAAGCCAATCTCATTCTCAACGTAGATGGCTGCATGGGCTGTGCCTTTGTGGACTTGCTTAGGCACTGCGGCGCCTTCACTCCTGAGGAAGTGGACGACCTTCTGAAGAACGACTTTTTGAACGGCCTGTTCGTGTTGGGTCGAAGCATTGGTTTCATTGGCCATTATCTCGACCAGAAGAGACTGCAGGAAGGACTTTATCGACACCCCACTGACGACATCTTCTACATGACCAATCCTGACACTTATCCTCAATAATTCTCACACAAACACACTATCAACAATAAAGAGAATTCGATGCCTTACACTCTATTCGTACTTTTATTTCCTTAGTATTTTAGGAGTGTTAAAGGTTTGAAGCCACCAAAGAACGCTCGTAGGGGTTGACCTTGGGCGGCTCCTTTGGACGAGAGGAAACTCCTCCTTTTGTACTGTGGTCTTGCTCTATGTTTGTCCGCCAAGCAAAGCGAGGCGCTATCTTATTTGCTTTGCCCTAGTTTTTACGCAAAGGTGAGTGAGAGAGAGAGAGAGAGAGAGAGAGAGAGAGAGAGAGAGAGAGAGAATGATACCTCAACCACATCAGCAATGACGGTACCAATTACAGGAGCAAACTTGAAACCATGTCCGCTGTCACCAGCAGCAACAGAGAGACCATCCACATGAGGTGAACGAGAGATAAAAAAGTCACCATCAAAAGTATCGCAGTAGAGACAAAGACGCGTGTTTACTATAGGAAGTTGCGCAAGGTCTGGTAGACTCTCCGCTAAGAATTGTTTGAACCTCTCCACCTCAGCAGGAGGAACTAATAACTTTGGATAGCCAGCTGCCATCTTATAGCCATGTCCATGGTTTCCTATCTGTTATTGCAATCCATTCTATCATCTAAATGAACAAACGATTGCAGGAGGGAAGGCATAGAGCCACAAGTTACCTTGAGGAGTCCATCGGCAGTGGAAGGGAAGCCATACCAGCCAGTCTTTGCAATATCAGCAAAGAACATGGGATACTTGTCGCTAAGGAACAGAGGATCAGGTCCATCCTTGGGTCCGCCCTCCGTCCTCGACAGCCGCTTCAAGTGAAACACCGGCTGGCCACTGCCCCACATTACACCCCGCAGCTCCGGCAGGAGAGTAGGCGTCCATGCCCCGGCAGCCACAAGCACGTGGTCCCCGTAGAAGGCGTGGTTGGTGCTGGTCACGATGCCCACGGCCTTCTTCCTGCGCTGCACGGGGTCAGTCTCATAGAGCACCTCCCTGACGCCGACGCACTCGTGCATTACCACTCCGGCTCTCTCCGCCATCTTTGTTAACACCTTCATGACCTCGCCGCTCTCCACCCAGCCAGCGTGGTTGCTGGAGTAGTAGCCATCCACGTATCTGCCGCTTTTGCCCCACAGTGGGAACCGTTCCCTCAGTCTCTCTTTTGTCATTCGTTCCAGTGAGTACCCTTTCTTGAGCAAGCTTTTGTAGCTCTCATGTTCAAACGACCCTTTTTGTGGACACAACAGCAGTTAGTTCTCTGCTTTTGTCTCTCTCTTCTTCTCTTCTGTCGTCTTTCTCTTCTTCTTCATCTTTGCAGCTCATCTACTTTTCTTTAGAAGTTTCCGTAGTTAAAAAAAACCTTCGTTGAGAGGCTCCTGAGTGAGAACCAACAGGCCTTGTTCGTGGTAGAGCGGACGCTCCCACTCCTTGTTCCACTGGCGCCAACCGCGAATGGCCTTCTTGGCGAGCTTGCGGTAGAGCTCATCGTTGCCATAGTCCATCCGAACTATCTTACTTATGTCCGTGGAAGCAGCCTGCAATTTTTAAGGTGTTTCAACCGTTCGGTGTGATTATGTTGTTCTCACCGAGAACGAAGAAGAGAAAAAGAGGAGGAACGCACGTCGTTGGCTGGCAAGCGAGCCATATCGAACAGATGCACTCTGTTGCCTCGCGCAGCCAACTCCATCGCGGCAGTGACGCCGAACAAGCCCCCTCCTACCACCAGCACCACGACTGGCTGTCCTTCTCCCTCCATGCTTCACCGTGCCAATTTAATTTTGTTTTTTTTTTAAAAAAAAGAAAGTGTGGATGGGAAGCAAGCTCGCCCTTTCCGGTGGTCGCACTCCCCGCTTCGCTGTTTTGTCGTTTCAAGAAGAAACTTTCCGCCTCCTCCTCCACCACTTCTTCTCTCCGCCTTAAAACCCTTTGCTCCATTTCTATTTGTTGTTACCTTTCCTTCGCTCTATTAATTATCATCCACCGGTTTTGGTAATTATCGATGTGAACCGATAAGAAGTCGAAAGTTATCGCTTTTTATCGCCATAAGAACCTCCCTCCTTGGCCCCGCCTTAGCCCTCAATGAGCTCAGGGGCCAGAAGAGAATAAAATCCCCCGCGGCCCTTTTTGTTATTGGTCTTATGCAGCTGTTCGCCGCCGCCGCCGCGTCTGTGCACCTCCGGAGCGGAGACGCGGCGGGGTTGCAAGTGGGTCAGAGCAAAGGCAAAAATAAGAAAAAAACAGAGGGCACTCAGGATAGCGGATGCGTTCTAGCAGGGATACAACGAAGCCATTTTACGTTGCTGTCCCTCGCGGGGGCCAGGGGGTCTCCCTAGACTCATTCAAGGCTACCCTGAACAACAATAAGTGCGACTATTGGATACTTGGGAAGCCGCATCCGTATACCAAACCACCAGAACCACAACTTTTCGAAAGAGCCCACTGTGTGGCCATTGCGACCACCACCAGCCACATGGAACGCGCCAATGCTCAGTTCGCCCAAAGGCAAGCGGCAGAGAGCCACCAGGGCACCGACAAGAACCCAAAGAAGAAGGAACAGAAAGAGGTTGGGCCAGCAGAGATAGCGGCTCTGGAGCGGCAGCTGGAGGATGCAGGGGAGGTATCCCAGCCGCTGGCTCTGTCTTTGGAAGAGAAGAAAGTGCGCGTCAATGAGTTGCAACGAAGGTATGAGGGACTTGAGGCGTTGCACAAAGAAGCAACCGATATACTGGAACGCACCAAGAACCAATTGAACACATGCGAGGCCCTAAATCCGTCTGGCGAGTGTCTCGAAATCGTCAGTAAGATAGCTGCCTCTGGTTCCGAGGTTGAAAGACAAAAACTCCTGACCCTGTATACCGCTGCATCCAAGGCAGGAAAACTTCAGAACGAGAAGAAGCTGCTCGTGAGCGAGGCGATGATGCTTGGAAGTGAGAAAAGGGTTCTCGAGTATGCTATTGGCACGGTGTATTGCCGCTGTCTCCTCGAGTTTATCAGTAACGACTTCATTAAGTTGCACCAGGAGAACAAACCTCCTGACTGCCCGTGGCCGCACTCTGAAGACTTGCGTCCCAACGGCCTGCCGATAGTCACCAGCACTGCTGACCATATCGCAGCACCATGCTTCGATCTCCAATCCATTGGATTTCCGGCTTCCAGCGGCCTGGCTGACTTGTGGAAGAAGTTGGCAGGGATGATCCACCAGTTCAGCGGAGGGACAGTCTTCATCCCTGCTGGCGCCCTGTTGGGCACAGAGCAGGAGCTTGTTCGTCAGTTGGCCAAGCGTCTCGAGCGGGACACAGAGACCATCCCCGAGACCCCTTGACCATGGGTGGCCCATGTTGGACGGGTTCTAGACACGAAATTTTATTCAAACTGTGTGTGGACAGGTTTTTTTTTAACCTCCCTCACTCACTTGCTGCT
>JAVKOQ010000540.1:0-28994 GCA_031835245.1 Balamuthia mandrillaris | reverse complement strand
CATCCATCTGCGTCCCTTGTTGCGCTCTCTGTTCAACAAGCTGTCCATTGACAATCCGGATCTGGGCTCTATTCATCTTTCCTTACCTGAGCTGCATGGCTTCAACATCACTCTTTTCGACGGCCTGCTGGCCCTCAGCACCGCCTCCTACAGCTTCGACCTGAACCCTCCCCCAATGTGGAATGTTTCCTTCCACCTCCCCAAGTGGGGCTTCCAGTTTGGCCTTTCCATGCTGAGCCAATCGGCCTTCAAGCTGGGCAACCTCGTTCCCTCGTTGCCCAGCTCAATTGGTGGCATCAAATTCATCATGCCCTCTTTAGCTCTTTCCTCCTGGTCCGGTGGCTTGGTTCCCTCCTGGAAGACCCCAGATATTGGAGACCTGTGGGATAAGGCGATGCGATCCGTCCTGTGGCGCTTCCCCGATGGCTTCTCCTTGGGCAGAGGCCTTAATTTCTTCAGTCAACTTAAGCTTAGTGCTGAAGAGTCCCTCCGAGGTTTCCGTGACGCCCTCCATGGCCCTGACCTGGTCAACTTAACGGGTCTGCTCGGGCTGGGCAACATCGACTTTGCTGCTGCCTTTCCTGTGGATCTCGAGATTGCTTCCGGCTTCAACCTGGATGAAGTACAGCTGGAGATTCACACACAACCTCCTCCCAACAAGCCATATTTCTCGCTAGGAGGTTTGTTTGAGGCCATTATTAGCGGTTTTGAGCCTTTGTCTTTCTTGGTCACTGGCAGCCTCTTCCCTGCAAATCTTATTGCCTTTGAGGCAAAGACCGCTCAGTCATGGGACCTCTCCATTGGCAACGGCAATCTCACGCTGGTCAATGCTGGCATTCAGTTCAATATCACCACTTCTTCGAGCACTTCGAACGTCACCAGCTTCGCTGGCTTCATTTATGGCGAGCTCATTCTCTCAGAACTAGTGAAAATCATGGTGCAGCTCAAGCTTCCTGCTCCAGACGGCTGTTTCTATCTTACTTCGATCATCAGCACTCTACCATCTTACCATGTTCTCGCTGCTGAGAACTACCACTACTACCATCCTGTCAGTTTGGTGCGCAGAGCTAAGGAAACCCCTACCGCGCACCTGTTGCTGCCAAGCGGAGAGGAGTCACGGGATAATGGAGATGACAAGCTCGACTTTGGCACCCTGGCGGACACCATCGTTGGCAAGGACAACCTTCCGCAAGTGCCGATCATGGACGGCCTATCCACCGATATATTTACCACCACTTTCAAAAACCTCTCCATTGTGGTCTCTCCCAATTGTCACAGTTTCCAGTTGGACGCCAAGTTTAGCTTCAGCACCATCTTCGGCTCTGATACCTCCCTCTCCACCAAGTTCTTCAAGCACTTTGCCTGGGACCAGGTGGCAAGGCAACTTTGGGAGTCCTCTCTTAAGTTCAACACCACTTTGGGCAACATCAGCGTTTCTCTTCCAAAGGTCCCTGGCCTGACTGTTTCCTCTCTACTCAAGGCCATCAACGGCTCTCTCTACGAGTTCTACCACTCCAACGCAACGTATAAGGGAGAGTCTCTGCCCGAACTCTCTCTCAAGTACACCTTCTCGCTCAACTTTATGGATGCCTTTGACCAGATAGCCGCCAGCCTGAAGAACTGGACCTTCCCTACTCCTCAAACCTGCTTTGGCACCACGGAAGGCTCTCAGGCTTGCTTCGATCTGAAGACCCTGGTCACAACTTTGCACGACGCGCTGGCGCAACACAACAGCACTGCCCAGGCATCCAAGATCTCTTCTATTGGCTCGTGGGAGTACTTCCTTAACATCAAGCTCTCCGAGTCTTCCTGGTCTCTGGCCAACATCCCGCACACCCCGAGCTTCTTCAGTCGCTTCAAGCTGGAAGTGCCCACCTTCCTTCTTTCCTCGTTGCCCTCGGTGAGCTACGATTATGTGGTGCCACAGATTCACTTCAACAAAACCGTAGTGCTTCCCAGAGGCTTGTCCTTCCTAGCTAACATGGACTTTCAGAACTCGCTCTTCGACCAGTTGGACAACATTAAGGCTTTGGCCCCGTTGCCCAGTCAATCCACTTTCTTCCAGGCCTACCTCGCTGAGCAGTTCGAGTTGATCATCGACTTCCCACCCAATATTACCTTGGCCAAGGACGTCACCCTGCTGACCTTCCACTTGGCCATCCGTAACTTTGTGCCCTATTTCATGATAAACGGAAGCATGCTGTGGGTGCCCTCTTCCTCCAGCGACCCCGACCAATTCTTCAAGTTCAGCGTTAACGGTACCGTTGCCAAGGACAACATCACCATGTCCGGGCAACTTGACAGCAGCTGGAAGATAGCCGACCTGGAAATCAAGCAGGTTACCTTTGACTTGGAATGGTACCGCCAAACCGGGAAACTGCACGCCCAAATCACCGGTCTTCTGTTGTTGAAGGATCTGCCCATCACCGTCAATGTGGACATTCCAGCCCCTGATGGTTGCTTCCAAATGCTGGGAGTGGTGGCGCCCAACACGACTGTGACTCTAGGAAGCCTCTGCGAGAGCCTCGGTCTTGACCCTGCCTCAGTGAATCCCGCTCTGAAGACCTACATCTTGGACACAGCTTTCTCCGAGGTACGACTTATGATGGAACCGACATGCGGCAAATTCCAGTTTAGCGCTGGCTTGGAGAACGCGTTGCTTGGACCGGCGGTGTTTGCGTCTGACCTTCGCAAGATCCACACTTGGCGCCAGGCTAGTGATGCCCTGCGTTCGAGCTTGACGCTGCGAAGCGATTGGCCGACCATCAAGTTGGGCACTACCCTGCAAATGCCATTTGCTCGAGTCATGGATCTCGTTTTGAGCTCCACGTCCTCCATCCCTAATTTCAATGACACCGAGTTTGAGTTTGCTCTCAAGCCAGTTCCGATCCTCCCTTCCTCGCCAACTTTCTACTCCCTCTTCTCTGCCGAACTCTTTTATGACTCTATGACGATCATGGAAGAGTCTAACGGCGGCATCCTTAGCGGAAATGTCGAGACTCATCTTCGAGGAGCCTTATCAGCAGGATACCAGGAATCATGGGCTCTACTCCAATACAGCAGTGACACCAACAGCCAACTGATTACTGCCGCTCGATCTACCTCAAAGATCCCTGGCGGTGGAACTTTCCTTTCCATCAACGACGACCAAGAAAACGTTACATACCATCTGCAGCACCATGCCGACGGACAGCTGTACGTCCAGCTCGTGGACGAAACCGCTGTGATGATGAACACTGGAGAGAAACAGCACTCAATGCTGGCCATGTTGGATTCCCTTCAACATGCCCTTGCCAACCGAACCGAGTTCCCCACCCTTCCTACCATTCGCTTGGAGGACGGCACTTCCCTGCCACTTGCCGATGTGATAGCTGCCATTGTCTCGCAAGCGACTGCCTATCACCCTGCTTCTCCATCTTCTCCCTCTCCGTTCCGCGTTCCTCTCGTACAGCTACCTGCCAAAACATGGAGATATGTGCTGGGCCTTTTCCCTGCCAGCACCTGGAATATGGGACAGTTCCCCGACTTGCCCTCTGCAGCCTACGACGGAATTCATTTTGAGGATGCAGCATTCACGCTGGCTTCTTCTAACCTTACCTTCAACCCTGGCAGCATCTCTCCTTTAGCGCCTAACAAGGAT
Source organism: Balamuthia mandrillaris (assembly GCA_031835245.1). Taxonomy (NCBI): domain Eukaryota; phylum Discosea; order Longamoebia; family Balamuthiidae; genus Balamuthia; species Balamuthia mandrillaris. The sequence goes on along the minus strand of JAVKOQ010000540.1, from coordinate 25,354 downwards.
ATGAAGCTGCAAAAAGGCCTTAACTTTTACGTCGCTATCATGTTGGATGGCAGCAGCCCGCGGTTGGATGGCCTGCGTCGTATGGATAGTGCCAACGATGGCGCGATGATAGAGATCGAGGCCTACCTGGGCAGCAAATTCGACTGGGAGTTCACTGGGCGCATACCCAATCCCATCCGCGTAAATGAGCATCTTACCATCAACTCTGCTCTGTTAACACTACGCTCTGCCCAGCCGTACTTTGCTTTCGCTGGCAATGCTACCATCACCTTCCCTCTCCCTGATGGCAAGAGTAAGTCGTTGGATGTTGCTGTCCATGGCTTTCTTAGCAACGTTACAACTTTTATCGAGGGAAGCATCCGTGGTCACGGCCAAGAGCCCATCTTCAGCATTCCGATTGGTGCTCAGGACATTGAGGCCACCGAAGCGGGAGTCAGCGTCAACTTCACCTCCCCCAATAGCAACACTAAGTACTATGACGTGACTGCCTACTTCACCGTGGAGCTCAGTAAGTACCTCATCCTAAACGTGTCGTTGGAGGTGGATAGTCATGATGGCATCATTCTGGTCTCGGAGCTTGTCAACCAAGGTCACATTAGCTTGGGGCAGATGATTGATAATCTGGCTGGAGAGAATGTGCTCGAGAAAGCCCCTGTCCCTTCTTTCGTCAGCGATATCCTCTTCGAAATAGAGCTGGTAGACGTAGAGCTCTACATTCATATAACGAAGGTCGATCCGCTCTTCTCAGCTAAAGCCAAGCTCCTCATCGATGGTGAACCTGTGGAGATGGGCTTCTTCGTGGTGAAAGCTGGTGGCAAATGGGAAGTTGGTCTGTTCATTGATATTGGCTCAAATAGCTTTGATGAACTGTCTGCACTGTCTGGAACTGGATTCCTACCCAGTCATGCAGGTCTTATTGTAACTTCTCTCAGCAACTTCACCTTCCTTTCGACCAACAACGTGATGGAGGAGTTCCGTGCATATGTGCGCACCCTTAAAGAAGGTTTGTTTTCTCTACCTCTCGTTAGCACATTCAACTGATGTGGTTTTTCCCTCTCTTATTTTCATAGGAGCGAATTTGGTTGGCAGCATTGACTTTTCTCATGGAGTGATGAAGCAAATCGGAGACATGACAGGTGTGCAGAGCTTGGACATGACTATTAACATCGCACCTACTATCCTCCCCATAAAAGTCTACGCCCTCTTCAACTTAGGAGAATTGGAGGTCATTCCAAACTTCTTCTACATGAATGATGTTGGCTTGATCGCTCAAATTTCTGAGGACCCTGCCCAAAACTACTTTGGCCTTCAAGTCACAGCCACCATCCAGCTCTCCAAGCAACAGCCAATGGTCTTCCGTGGCGAGTTCTTGGTCACCCTCATCGAGTTCAAGGGTCATCTTGCCTTGTTGCCACCAGGCGTGGAGGATCCCTTCGGCTTGCATGGCTTTCATATCGTCAGCGGTGGTTTGGGCATGGGAGTCAGCTGGGAGACCATGTTGCCCAACTCAGTGGACTTGGATGGACATATCATCCTGTTTGAGACGCAGAGCGCCGAGCTTGCCATCAGCGTCAACCTCGTGAACATCTACAACTCGGGCATGCTGTTTAAGGTGGAGAACCTGGATGTGGGAGACCTGATCAACAAGCTTGTGATGCCCCCAGGGGAGACCTGGCCTGAGTGGTTGAACCTCAAGTGCGACTATTTCTTCTTCTCCTTCAACCCAGGCCCTCAGTTCACTTCTTACGGCATAACTTATCCTTCGGGCATCCAGCTGGATATTCGCAACTTGCAGTTCCTCTTCCTTCCTCCCTTCAGCGCTCTGATGCGCGTGAGCCCCACTGAGGCCGAATTTGGCCTGTGGTTGCCCAAGGTGGAGATCCTGCCTCCGTTGCTGGAGCTGAGCGGCTATGAGGACACCTCTCGCGGTCCTTACGTCCACTTCTTGTTCCTCATGGCCAGCCCTCAGGACACCGTCTTTGACCTTGATGGCGCCATCACATTCCTGGGCCAAAAGAGCCACGCTGCGGTGCACATCAACAGCAACAATATCTATGCTGATATTGAGGTCAACTGGTTCTTCTTCCAGGCCATCCTGCGCTGCAACCTGGTGCAGGACCAAACCACTGGCGCCGTTCAGGACTGGACCTTCTACGGCAAGCTCAGCCTCACCTTCATCAAGTACCTGACGGAAGCCATTCCTGCTGCCCTTGAGGAGATCCGCCTGGCTGCCACCGCCAAGCTCCGGGATGCCCGTGCTGAAGTCAACTCCTGGCGCTCCGCCAGCGACCACTTGGATCGCCTCATCGAACAGCGCAAGGCAGATATCAACAAGGGCAAGGAGAAGGTAGCACAGGCTGTGCAGGGTGCTGTCAGCAAGCTGCAGGCCGCCAAGGCCAAGGTGCACAGTATCGACGTTGAACTACAAAAGGCCAAGCGGGACTTTAACAACCACAAGAAGTGGTACGACTGGTTGTCCGGCAGGGCCGAGTACTATGCCGCCAAGGTGGCTGTTCTCTGGGTGGCCATGCATGCCGCAGAGGCCATCCTGGACCTGGCCATCCTTGTGGTGGAGGGCTTTGGCGCCCTGGTGGATGCCTTCCCTGTTGCCTGGTTGGATCCCGAGATATGGGCCTTGGAATTGGCTCGTGGTGTGGTGGAGGGCTTTGTCGGCCTGGCGGACGTTGCCCTGCTCGCTGTGGAAGGCGTTGTCGATGCCGTCTTGTTGGTTGCAGAGGAAGTCTTCAAGGTCTTGTCTGGCCCCTTCCAGATCCTCTCCATCGAGGTGTCCGGCAGTATGAAGGATATGACGCAGGGAGTACTGCCGAGCGTCACCGTGGAGTTGCTTGTGTTTGGCGTGCACCTCAAGCCTCAATTGCAGTTGGACTTCAGGGATGTGTCTACCTTTGCCAAGTCCGTGTTGGAGTTCCTCATCTCCTTGTTCAAGCCTGATGGTTCCTCTGTTAAATTCCTGCCTCACAGGGCCACTCATACCCTCCCTTCCCTCTACTTCTAAACCGCCCCCATGTAGCGGGTTTTTCTTTCTTTGTTTTCATTGTACTGCTATTTATTATTTAATTTTTTTTTGTTTATTTGTTCTTGTCTCCTTTTTTTCATCCACTTTCTCCTCCACTAAACTGAAAGAAGATATTACCAGTCCTTGTTGGTGTTCTTCGCAAGAGGCGAGTTTTTCGTGTCGACGTGATAATCATCGTGAGGGGCCATTTGGGATTGTTCAAACTCCCATTGGTTCGGAGTTCTTCCACCTCTTTTCCTCGCTCAAAATTTCAATCCAAACAAAAAAAAATAGTTTTAGTTCCAACCTTTTTCCAATAGAGAGTAGCCTCCCCCTCCGTCGCGGAATAGATCAGTGGAGTCAGCCAAGGAAAGCCCTCAAAGGTGAGTGTTGGATTTCCACTTGTGTCACTGGTTGGGGCGTCTTCTTTTTGAAGGGAAACCTTTGATCTCTCCCCCCTTTTTTTTTTCTCCGCCCTGTCTTTTTTTTTTGAGCCCTTTGCTTTTGTATCAATCAAACCGGTGACTCAATGTGTTACCTGCCTTTTACTTGATCACCAGTCCAAAATGGTGTTTAACAGATTCGTTGAAGTGGGACGCGTTTGCGTTATCAACTATGGCCCCAACCACGGCAAGCTGTGCGTCATCGTTGATGTCTTTGACCAAAACAGAGTGCGTTCTCTCGTTGTTCAAGAACTCAACACTCCCCTTTCCTTTACTCCTCTGTTGCTCGCTTTTGCCTAATCAATCTCTGTTACAGGCCTTCATTGATGGACCCTCCTCCATCAACGGCATCCAGAGACAATCTATCCCCCTCAAGAGGTTGTCCCTCACAAACATCAAGATTGACATTCCTCACAGCTGCCGCTTGAAGACTTTGGTTGCTGCCTGGCAAAAGGCCAACGTTGAGGAGCAGTGGGAGAAGACTGCCTGGGCCAAGAAGTTCGCCATGAAGAACAAGAGGGCCAGCCTTTCCGACTTTGACCGCTTCAAGGTTATGCTCGCCAGGAAGGAGGTTTGTTATTTACCTTTCCTTGCTCTTTTGTCACTATTATTTTAAAAGGGTTAATCTCCTAATCACTTAATTTTTCCCCGATAAGAAATCCCGTGTGGTGAACCAGGAGCTCCGAAAGCTGACCAAGGAGGAGAGGAAGAAGGGAACCAAAATCTAAAGAGGGGTTGTTCCTTTTTTCCCACCGCGCAAACAATAAACCTTTGGCTGCTCCGCCGTACACATCCTCCTCTCTCTTCTCTCTTTGCTTTCCGACAACAACCCAACCCAAAACAACTTCCTGTTCCCGCTTGTTCCACTACCCATCAGTCTCATGCCCTTCTTCCTTTAGCTCTGCAATCCCTCTCTCTCTCTCTCTCCTTTCTAAGTATTGGTCAGAGTAGTGTGTATGTTTGTGGATACACTGTAATGCTACAAGTTTGGAGGGAAAAGAGACAAAAGGGTGGCAATATTACACAACTCTCCCCGTTGCGTCAAAAGTCAATGGCTCCCTTTTGCTGTAAATCCCGTCATCTACTGCCCATCGCCACTATTGGCGTCTTGGGAGATAACACGTTGTGGCCCACTCAAAATGCCCGCCGCTGCCGTGCTCTTCTTCGACACTGAAATAATATTTTTTAAATGATTTAAAAAAATAAGAGCGAGAAGAGGAAAACCTAAAACAAAGGAGGTAACGTACGTTCCCTCTCACACTCCTCGATGGCCTCAACCCAACTGTTACGCTCTTCAAGGGTGTCAGGCTTTAAGTGCCACCTGAGATCTCCCGTAATATCATACACTACAAATACTTCAGGCTCTGTGTTTGTTGTCGTTGTATCAACAAGAAGGGTGGGTTAGTTCACTGAGGATAGCACGCAGAGAGGACTCTAAGGAGGGATATACCATCAAGAGAGTTGGTATTGGGCATGGAGATATGGGACAAGTAAATGGCATGACGCAGCTTGTATTTGCCTTCCTTTGTCGGCAACGTGATAAGAAGCACATCGTCAAACAGGAAGAGGTAAAACTTCTTCAACTTGGAGGCCGGTTTCTTGACTCCAGAGACCAAGCCGCCCTTTTCTTGGTTAACCTCCCTGCCCTGTATTCTTCCCTCCTTTACAAAGCTTCTTCCTGGTCTCTCGAACAAACTTATCGATTTCTATTTTTGGTTTCAAATGAAAGAAAAATAAGGAGACGAGAGAAGGAAACATTAGTTGGTGCGTAACAAATAGGAAGAGTAGGGAGAACAGGAATTGTGGTCTAACGGACCCCTTTGTCCTTGTTGATGAGCAATGAGCTTTGGACTTCATAAAGCTTAGCATAATTCTCTTGCTTCTTCTTGCTCTCGTTGACGTGCTGGCAGACACTCTTGACTGCCTCCAATATCTCCCGCACCTTGTCGCGCTCTTCTTCCTTCGAATATTTCAGCAAGTCCTGGTTACATTAAAGGGGGGAGCGTGAGAAATGATTCTTGTTTCAAATAACGCAAGAGAGAGAGAGAAACAGAAAATACCTTCATTAACAACTCGTATCTCGGGAGACGTTGAATTGGCTACCGTTATAATGATGAGTAAGAGGTAAGCCATCGTTTCAAAAACAAGTATAACACATTCTGAAAACCATCCAACGTACCATAATCAAGTATGAATTAAGAGCAAGGCCATTGCACTCAGGGCTTTCAATGCGTTCCTATTTGATATTAAAGTGAGACGGTGTCAAATGAAGGAAAAGAGAGAAACATACTTGTAGAAAAGTCTTGAACTTCTTGTTGGTATTGGTAAGCTCTGCAAGCATAGCTGTCGCCTCTGTGTGATTGTTTACATAACGGGTATAAATCTGATTTATTTTCGGTTAATAACCCAAGTACTTATAACGAAGACAAATAAACAGACAAGAGAGAGAGAGAGAGAGAGAGAGAGAGAGAGAGAGAGAGTTTCAAAAAACCTTCAAATAAGGAATAAACGAAGCTAGACAGTTGGCGAAGGCTTTAGTGTCACCATCAGGCGCTGCCGTGATGTCATCCAGCAGTTTTTTATGCATTTGGACCAACATTGTGAGCTCTCTGGAAAAGAGAACATCTATCTGCTTAAAAGTGAGCATAGAGGAGGACGGATCGGAAGCTGCCTGCCGTAAAGGCTCCACGAATATCTGTTATTTACCAGAAGTTGTCACAAGACAGAAGACAGAGAGAGAGAGAGAGAGAGAGGAGAGAGAAGACGTACAGATACAATAGCCTCCAAGTTGCTAACGTAAGTTTTTTCGGTCTTGATGAATTCCTGTCGAATCATTTCGGCATGCTCCTCTCGAGAGATAATGGGCGTGCCAGGAGCCTCTGCTCCACTTTCCTTCTCAGAGGAGGAAGAGGAGGAGGAAGCTCGCTTGCTACCGCCGCTGCTGTTACTGAGGCCGTGGCTGTTCTCCTTGTCATCACCGCTGGCAGTCGCGCTGCGCACGTCCCTATCGCTCAGAGTCTTGCGCTTGTCTTCTGCTTTGGTTCTCAACGTGGGGCTGTCTTCCTTGCTTCCGTTGATGTTTCGATGGCTGGAGCTCTCTTTGGGCGGCCGCGAGCGCTTCGAAGATCTCTGCGAGGAGGAATCGCTGTTCTTTTTGGAGGAGGGTAGTTGTTGTGCTGCCAGGTCTTGCTCTGGACCCTCTTTGATTTCCTTGAGGAGACGCTCCAAAACCTTTTTCTCGTGCAAGAGGTGGCGTCGCAGCGCCCCAGAAGCACCCTTGGATTTGGGACTTCCGCTTGAAGTTGCGTCCGACTTCTCATCTAAAGCGGCATTGCAGGCTTCCAACTCGACCGTCACTGTATATGTTCAAAAAAGATAAGAAATGGGTCTCTCTCTCTCTCTCTCTCTCTCTCTCTCTCGTCAACATACCAATGCTTTGAATTTTGGCCAATTGAGCAGTAAGACGTTGCAGAGTACTTTCGGCCTCATCAATACTCTTTCTTCTGGAGGGTGTATCATTACCCTCTCTGGAGAGACGAGGCGACGGGCTTCTCGACAGTTGACTGCTGTCAGCGGCGTCGGAATTGGACTTGGTGGTGGTGACAGTGATAGGTGGTACTGAGGAGGAATCATATGTGTTATCAGAGTTGGTGTTGTTGGAAAAAGTGTGAGATGCCGAAGAAGAGGAGGATGAAGCGTCACTGGAATGTGTTGCGGTACTGTTGAAGGTGGTGCGAAGGTTCTCTTGTGATTGGGTGTGCAATGAGGCCATGCGAACTGCTGACGGCATGTCCTGCACCGATGTCCTGCATACATATGAGTTTTGGATTGAGCAGAGAAGAGAAAGAAAAGAGGAGAGAAAAGAAAGAGGCGAGAGGATGGTTTTTACGAAAAACGAGGAGAAGAAGCCCTGCGGCCTACTTCAGGGTGCTTGCATAAGAGCTCTAACTCCAAAGCTCTGTGCTGCTTCATAGCCTCTCTTGCGGCCTCAATGTTCCTCAGTTTGCTGAACTCCACCCTCAGTACTTCTTCCTTTTGGATTGGAAGAGAAGAGTTAAGATGGAATAGAAGAGTAAAAACATGAATATAGGAGAGAGAGAGAGAGAGAGAGAGAGAAGAGGCGGAGTTACTCGCGATCAACAACAAACTTCAAGTTGAAAAAACAAAATTCAAAGAGGCTTACCTGCAAGCCCAAGTTAAAGTCAGTCCACTTCCGTGAGTTAAGTTCTGGAATCTGACGAAAGATTGCTCTCTGTGTTTGTTTATGTTTGAAAAAAAGGCGTTAAAAGCCAATGTGTGAGAGAGAGAGAGAGAGAGAGAGAGAGAGAGAGAGCCAAACAAACCTTTACTTGATCGACGGTGTAGCCTGCTGGCAGGGTCAACGTGTGCAGACTGTCTCCGCCAGGCACTTTCACCTGAATACAAACAACGGACTCGGCTCATCAATAAGCGGTTGTTGAGAGAGAGGAAAGGGAAGAAGAGAGAGAGAGGACAGCGGGGGAGTACCATGATTTGAATGCCCTGTTCTTCCTCTCCAGAGCTAGAGCCGTCCATTTCTTCTACGTTTTGCAATCAACCAAGCAATTAAGCGACTTTAACCAGCAAAAAAATAACAAAAAAGCAAAAGAAAGATTGGGGGAGATTTTTGACAACAAGCTTGTTAATCTCTCTTGGCCTACCGAGCAGGAGGCCTCTTTCTTTCTTTATTTTTATAAAATCAAAATAATAAAAAAAAAGGGCAAATAATAATAAAAGTTACCTATTTGTTATGTATTTGGCCTCAGGGGAGAGAGAGAGAGAGAGAGAGAGAGAGAGAGAGAGAGAAGCTCACGTTTGTTATCTATGAAAGGGAGACAAGAAGCAGATCGGGGGGCCTTAGGAAGGGTTCTTTCCTTCTCTCTCCGTTTTGTGTTGTCGTTGTTGGGTTTTTTTGTTCGCGGTATAATGAGGGCGTGGAACAATATTATTTCTGGTTTTTGGTGTAAGCTGCTTGCTGCTGCTGCTGGGGTGCTTTGGGGTTTTTTTTTTGTTTTCGAAAAAACCCCAAAAAAACAAAAAAAAAAAAGAACTGAAAAACGTTACACAAAGCAAAGCCAAGTGAAGAAGAAGAAGATGAAGAAGAAGAACAAGCACAATAAGAAGAAGAAGAAGAAGAAGAAGAAGAAGAAGAAGAAGAAGAAGAAGAAGAAGAAGAAGAAGAAGAAGAACAAGAACAAGAACAACAAGAAGAAGAAGAGCGAAACTTGGGTTGTTTGGTTTTGTGGTTTTTCTTATTTTGTTGGTGTTGGGAAGCAAGAAGGTTGGTTCTTAAAGGGCACAGGCAAGAGGAGAGCAGCATCTCTCGCAGTTGTAGTAGAGATCAATGTCCAGTTTGGAGAGGACGCAAGCGAAGTACATGCGGGTAGGCCCGGTAAAGTGGCTGGCGCAGTTGTACTGCTTGAACTCCTTTTGGGCCAGGTCATCGTAGTGATGGACTTTGAGGTGCTCAGTGATCTCAGCCGCCGTCCTACCTTCGCCAAAGATAGCCATGACCTCGGTGGCGCACCAGTCCTGCTCCGCGCCGAATTCTGTGCCCTGGCCGCCCTCCGCAGCGGGTTGCTCATAGTCCAGGTCGCAAGCCAGCGCCAGCACGCCGTCGATGTAGGTCTCAAGAGTGCCGTTGTAGGGAGGAGTCTGGGGTTTGAGGGAGAACTGCTTGGCGAGGAATTTGGCGGCAGCTTGCAGAGGGGGCATGGCGTTAGGGAAGAGGATAGGGTCGGCGTCAAAGAGGATGGTAGTTCCTCGGCGGGTCACGGCAATCCAATGCAACACAAAGTTGGTGACCGACTGTTCCCGCAGGCTCTCGCGGGGAATGTTGAAGCCCTGATAGACGTTACGGTCCATCTCCCCAAGTCCCCGTGTGACGGCGGTTCTAGCGGCCCAGTTAGCCTCTCTGTGCGTCCAAAAGTTGGAGCGAGTGGACACGCTCCTCACCTAAGGAAAGCAGCGATTATAAGAGCAAAACTCAGAGTTTATTTTTGATGGATTTGCGGTAAGGGGCATTGTGACGGAATGAAAAAGGGCATACCTTGGCCGCCTCAGCCCAACAGAGAAACGCACACAAGCATACTGCAACAAACAAGAACCTCATCTTCGTTTCTCTGGAATCCTCTCTTTACAGCTCCGTCTTTCTTCCTGACTGTTGTTCAATCGCTGGCAATCAATTTTAATTGTTGGTTTGTTTTCCCAAAGGTCAAAGTTATTTCCTTTTTTTGATCACTACAGAAATTTCGGTACCAATGGATATAACTCCATTTGTTAAAAGGAACTCCGAATGAACGAGGAGCCCTCCTGAGGAGCCGTCATGAACGAAAGACATGAGATAGGACAGGAGAGTTGATGTAACCACAAAGAAAAGAAATAAAAATTTTGGTAGCTCTCGCTTCTCAGCAACGCCACCCGTGATGAATGCAGACAAAGCGGAGCCCTTCAAAGAGATCGCCGTCACCGACGGAAGGATCGTGGGGAAGGTCCGCTTGAGGGCGGGCGCCAGCGATGTGGACACGTTGAATGCGTTCCGCGCTCTGTTCCCTGGTCGTTCTCCTCTTACCCTTCGTATTGCGGCTGGCGGAGGCAGAGCGGCAGAAGAGGTTGTCCCTATTGCTTCTCGCCTTTACAACTGCGTGGAAGCGAACAACGCTCAGCCTTACCTCGTCTACTTCAAAGGTTTGCTTTTCGTGCTCCTGCCTCTCCCTCCTCTGTTTTGCTTACTTCTCTTCTTCTTTTGAAGTTAAACAACTGCCGCCACCACCTCCTGGCCACGTTACACTCTGCGAACTCAACTGCGAACTACGTACTCTGCTTCCTTCGTCCCTTCACCAACCTCTTCCTTTCCCCTTCTGGACGCTGCGACACCATTTGTCACTCTGACCTTTTTAATATGCATGCAAACAGTGAGCACGTCTGGCGAGGACGACGATAGTCTCTCTCGTTATCTCTCCGCTGGTGTACGTTCTAGTCGTTCTCCTTGTCATCCTCCTGCAGACAAAAACTCATCACTCTCTTCTCTCCTCTCTCTCTCTCTCTCTCCCCCTTTCACAAAAAATAGGGAGTGCGCTATCCTTACTTGGTGGTACCACTGCCCCAACAAGAACGGGGGCAAGACAGAGAAGGTGGTGGCATTGGAGGCATCCACAAAGTCGGCAAGCGTGCAACCGGCAGCGGCGCGCTGAAACGGAAACGTAGTGAACCATCAGAAGACGGTCGCCTTTGGCACAGTTTTACAGACGCTGTCTCTGTTCTTCTTCAAAACTTTGTGCCGGTACTCTTTTTGTTCTTGCATCTTCTTCTTTTTTCACTCGTTTCCAAGTTGTTGGTTGTGATTGTTTGCATGTTATTTCATTTTGAAAAGGGAGGTCGGCAAACTGTATCTGTGGACGAGTTACAGCAAGAAGAAAATGTGGATGGACAAAAAAGAATTAGGGCATTGGCATGGCATCACTACAAACAATTATTTGCTATAGCTGCCGCTGATGGCAGCATTCATCTTTACAATCTTACCGCTGAGAGTGAGTTCTCTCTCTCTCTCTCTCTCTCTTCTTCTTCTTCTTCTTCTTCTTCTTCTTTTTTCACTTACGAAGAGTCATAATGATTAAAGGGTGGTTGCCGACTTGTCTCCAACACCAATTTCAAACTAAAGTTTACAACATTGCATGGAAGCCACAAGCTGCAAACGCACTGGCTGTAGCCTGCAGGTCTCTCTCTCTATATCATATTCACGAGCTGTTACTTACTGTATTGAATTCAGGCATGGGATTTGTTTGTGGCGGTTGTTCACCAATCGAAACAAGTCATCTCGTGCAAGGAGAAGAGGAGATGGCGACATTTCTCCTGCTGGAGGCATATTTACAGACACCATTGGTAGTGTTAGGCAAAGCACTTCAACAGCTGCTTGGATGCGCTATCTCTCTTATCCATCGCATGGACCGGTTACAAGCATCGCATGGAGTCCTGATGGACAGTATCTAGCTTCAGGTTCACCCTCTCACCCAGCCGTCATTGTATGGGACATCGTTTTAGGGACGTGCACTCCGCTCAACCGTTTGTCTACGCATGGTATATCGTTGGTGCGGTGGTCGCCCAATCAGTCCTATCTATTTGCTGCTACTACGTACGCACCTATCACTTTTTCTCCACTCGTGTCTATTCTCTTATAAATCTTTATGAATGTTGGGCTCATTGGCGACAAAACCATAGGGGTGGAACTTTCTTTGTGTGGGAGACGAAGACCTGGAATAGTCAAAAATGGACATTTTCTGGGTCTTGTCAGGCGTGTTCTTTGATCCCTCCCTCCCTCCTTCCCTCCCTCTGCGCTCCACTCTAATCGGCTACCTTGCAGAGTGCGGCATGGAGCCCTGACAGCCGATTCTTGCTGGTAAGCGAGAAAGGAGAGAGCACTGTACACATTATTTATTTCAAAGGCTCTCCCCCTGAGATCGGAGGTATCTACCAAGGCTGCGAGGAGATGGGTCCCTACGAGGTCACGCATCCAAATGGACAGACCGAAATGTACGTTGTTTTTTTTTTTTCCTGTAGCATGTTTTGCATTCGTTCAATGACTGTTGATCTTGTTTAACCTGTTGTGTATTAAATATAACAGGGCGGGAGGACCGATAGACCAAATTCATTGGGATCCTTCTGGCGAACGCATTGCCGTTACGTTCCTCAACAGCGGCTCGAAGGTGACGGCCTCAACTTCTTCTACAAAGACAAAGACGAAAAGAAAATCAACAATGATGGACGTTGTGGACGAGAAAGGCAAAGAGGTAGTAGAGAAGGAAGTCGAGGAGAAGGAAAAGGAAACGGAACCAGATCATGGTGATGAGGAACCACTCAGTGATGAAAGAACAAACATCGAAACAATTTGTGAACAAGGGCTAATTGGTATTTATGCGACCAGTGTTCGTGTTTCTTTTTTGGAATTCAATCCAAGGTATGTTTTTTGAAGGCCTTCAAAAAACAAAACAAAACAAAACAAAAACGCACCTCTTTTGTTTTCTAACCTCAGTTCGAACAACAGAGGCTACATTCGTGGTCCGTTGACAGGAGGAAGACCCCACGCGCTCGCCTTCAGCCCAACCTTCACCCGTGGTGCACTGCTCTCTGTGGTTCGTTCACCTCGCCTCTTCTCTCGCCTCTCTCTCTCTCTCCAGTGACTTACATTATCTTTTTTTGTTCTCTTTTTCTTTACTTCTCTCTTTCTCGTAATGTTTGTCACAAAAGGGATGGGCAAGTGGCCAGATCTCTTTTTACCCGCTTTACTTTCCAACCGATTCCAAAACAGAGTTTTAAATAAAGTGGCACCACCAAGCTGGGTGCATGATATGCAGAACGCAGTGTGTAAGTTTGGAATAACAAAAGAATACACGAAGGGAATATTAGCAAACGAGCTTGAACTGATGGAAGACAGACGTGATTCTCTCGTCTAAATCGGAGGTAAATAGCACACTTTCCATCGTATGAATGAACGGCTTGATTTCTTTGTTATACTATGAAAGAAATCAGCATTCAGAAAGCAAGCAGAGAGAGAGAGAGAGAGAGAGAGAGAGAGAGAGAGCTTACCTTTCTGCCGATTTCTTTCATGAGGGCAAGTGTAAACACAAACCATGACTCTGAGTCACTACCACCTTGGTTAAGGTGTGTAGAAAGCGAGATGACGAATCGCTGCAGAAGAAAAAATTGGCATCAGGAAGAAAAAGGTTAAAGAAGGAACAAACCTGGAAGATCTTTAGGAACAGCTCCTTTTGCTCCTGTAATGCTGCATTCAATGCTTCATTTGCTTGGTTCAGCTTTTTTTCTATTTCTTCATTTTCTTCTCTTCGTGCTGCTAACAGAAAGGCTAATGAATGAGGAGAGAGAGAGAGAGAGAGAGAGAGAGAGAGAGAGAGAGAGAGAGAGACGATGACGAACATGATTGCTGCAGAGCTTGAACCTCTTGGGTGAGGGTTTGAGTCCTCGCTATAGTCTTTTCGATAGTGTTGCGGAGAATTTCGCGAGTGTAGCGTCGAGTAAAGTGGGGCAGAACGCTGCTGGAAAAGAGCCATTCCACAATAGAAACATTGTCCGCCACCAAATAGGTCATCAGCTTGTCAAAAACGATGCTGACGTGCTGTGAAGAGTTCTGCCAAAAATCAGCGACTGCTGCTAGACATTGCACGCGAAGCGTTTGGTCGTTGGCCATCAAACGTAACAAGGGATTGTATCTGTTAAAATAAGAACATGATGAATAAATCACTTGTATTGTTGTGTTGTAGTATTGTTGGGCGGGTGTGGGTGTCGCTATTTTGTACCTTTCTAAAATGTTTAGCATATGGCTAAAGCTTTTTGAACCTGCTTCCAACAGGCAATGAATGACCAATTCCATCGAATCGTATTGCGAGAGGGAATGGTCTTCCTCCTCTTCCTCCTCTTCCTCTTCACCCTTCTTGTTGTCTTGTAGAGGTGCGCCATCATCCAGCCATTGCTTGATCTGAGTAGATTGTTGTCTCTCTCGAATCATTTGGAGTAGAGTAAGACGACGTCTTTGAATAGAACGGAAATGCTTCTGTTCTCCAGCTTTTTGTTGTTGCTCCTCTGAGCTACTGCCATCGCCGCTGTACTTGGGAGTAGGAGTTGGTTTGGGTGGCATCAGCGCTTCGAACTCGTCAGGGATGGTCCTGCGAACACGATCCCAATAGGCTAAGCGAACGCACTGCTCTAAAACTTCCTTGACAAACAAACGCTTTGGTTCGTCCTCTCCCATTTCTAAAACATGTGCCCTGTTTGTTTGTCAGTAAAAATACAGGTGCAAAGAAATAACGAACAAGTAACAAAATAAGCAAGAAAGAACAAACCAATAGGACCAGTTCCATTTATAGTCAAAGTTACTGAGATGATGAGAAAACCAAGAGGATAATCGGTCGGTACACTCAGGGTCCATTTGTTCAACTCTCTCAAACAATGTGATTATTGCTTGTCCAAGCTATATAACGTTCAGTATTTTCAACGATTGAATGAGTCGGGCATTTTTGGTGAGAAAAAGATATAATTAAATAAAGAAATGGCTGAAATACGTACTTGAGGTGGAAAAGTAGGGTGAGTCTTGCACAGATCCGAAATAAGCACCGAATAAAAGACACCAGGATAAGCTGCCTTTGGAAGCTGCAACATCTGTGCAAAAATATTCTACAGAAAAGAAAGCAATGAGAAAAGAGAAAGAAAGAGAAGAGAAGAGAAGAGAAGAGAAGAAAGAGAAGAGAAGAGAAGAGAAGAGAAGAGAAGAGAAGAAAGAGAGAGAGAAGAGAGAGAAGAAGAAGAAGAAGAGAAGAGAGAGAAGAGAAGAGAAGAGAAAGAGAGAAGAGAAGAGAAGAGAAGAGAACGATGAGAGAACGATGAAGAGAGAACGATGAAGAGAACGATGAAGAACGAGAAGAGAAGAGAACGATGAAGAGAACGATGAAGAGAACGAGAAGAAGAGAACGATGAAGAGAACGATGAAGAGAACGATGAAGAGAAGAGAAGAGAACGATGAAGAGAAGAGAAGAGAACGATGAAGAGAACGATGAAGAGAAGAGAATGATGAAGAGAACGATGAAGAGAAGAGAATGATGAAGAGAACGATGAAGAGAACGATGAAGAGAAGAGAACGATAAAGAGAAGAGAACGATAAAGACAAAGAAGAAAAATAAAGAAGAAGAAACAGCGAGAAGCTAAAGGCAGACCGAGACTAACCTCAACAAGGATTTGGTCATAGTTAGCTTCTGGGAATGGCAAATTTAGCAAAAATTTGGCACAGAGTTTGTGATCGCCGCTGAAAAAATGCATCAGATCAATCATATAATCTTCCAGCATTTGACGGTCAAACGAGGTGGCCTCCGTATTCGAATCTCTTTGCTTGAAGAGTCTGAAAATTGGGCGCAACGGTGTTAAACCGACACATAACTGCTTCTTTGAGTCAGCAATTCCCCATTCGTCCTTTTATGTGGAAGAGGGAGAGAGGGCGAGAGAGAGAGAGAGAGAGATCAGAAAGCAGTTCGCAATACAAGGAAAAACAACAGATAATACGAAAGGGCAGTGTACCAAAGATTTTAATGACAAAGAAGACACGTCATGTTGAATGGCAGAGTTAAGAGTAGATTGGAAGGCGGGATAAGGGTGAAGAACCGAAGAAAAGCGCCAATCAGCATCTTTCAACTCCTCATATTGCCTCCACAGCCAAAGCAAGTAGTTGTGGTCCTGTTCTTGTTCTGCTTCTTGATGAGGAGGATAGACATCGATGGCACGAAAGGCAGGGGCGAGGTTATGCGCTCTGTCCTGTATATAGTCTTCCAAAATGTGCCATGCCCGTTCAAATCTGTCAGAGCATCGTTCCACCAACTCGCGTGCAACGAACGGAATGGCTTTCAGCAGAGCCAACGCCACTATGTCTCTAAACTGAGGTGGTGCTCTTCCTACTTTTCTCCTCCTCCGTTCTTCATTTGCTTCTTCCTCTTCCTCTTCCTCATCTTTTTTCTGTTCATCCTCGCGTTCTTCTTCGTCTTCTTGTTGTTGAAGCAAAGCGAGCAATGGCTGAACCACATCCAGAAAAGAGGTCGGGAGGATTATGTTGGCATTGACCAGCTCAGCAAGGAAGCGAAGGTGGCACTTAATGGAGGGAGCGTCCTTCCCGTCCAAACCCTGTTGAAGGGCGCTCATGACCCGCGCCACCACTTCCTTGCCGAACGCAGCGTCCTTGGTGTTGATCAGCCCAACTAACGTCCCATAGACGCCTGCTTTCACCGGCAACTGTGCAATACTTAAAAAACGAAACATAATCAGTTCGAGAAAAAAAAAGTTCTTCCAGAGAAGAAAGTGAATAAGAAAAAAAAGGGAATGGAGAAAGAAGAAAAAGAGAAAACAAACCACGAAGAGAGCGTGTCGAGGATTTGTTTGCGGTGAGTGTTGAGGTCGCTCTCAAGGGCCTGGGCAAGACCCTGCAAGTTGCTCTCCAGGGAAGAGCCACTCTTGAAGTTGTCTCCAATCTTGACGATGAGAGAGCGCAGCCTTTGTTCAATGTCTGCAGCTTCATCGTATCTTCTCCGTTTGTAGTCACTGCCACCTTGATCCCTGGCCCCATACCTGTCTCCTCGTTTGTTCCCTTTATTTTTTGTGAGTGAGTTGCATAACTAAAATGAGCTCAAATAAATCAGCACAAATCAAAGAAAAAAAATCTTCACCTCCTCTGTGGCCGCGGTAGTCGTCACTCCCACCGCCATAGCGATCTCCACTTCGGCGTCGATAAGAAGGAGAGGCATGATGAAAGCCTCCTCCACCACCCCGCGGGATATACCCACTTCCTCCTCCACCTCCTCCAAACTCATCCCTGTCCCGCCTTGGTGGCCACGATTCTCTCCTGTCCATCTTTTTTTTTCTGCCTTCAATTTTTTTTTCTAACGGACGATTCAAGACGACACGAATTCAGATGTCGACTAAAATATGTCTATAAAAAACAAGAGGCAATAAAAAAGTAGTTGCTTTCTTTCTTCTTCGAACTTGATCGGAAGGAAGATTCTTCGTTACAGAGACCCTACGAGTGTGGTTTGCTTGCTAGTAAGGACCGTGCTCTAGTTGGTAGTGCCTTCCTTGTGGGATTTAGGCTTGGCCAGTTCTTGGGCTTTGCGCACACGTTCGCTTTCAAAGGACTGTTGATTTGCAAAAAAAAAAAAGTCAAAGGGGGGAGAACAGACGAGTTTCGTTGAGGCGTAACGTACCAGCCTTCTGCGCTCAGCGGCGTCCTGACGTTTGCTGATTTGCTCAGGGGTAGGGCATTTCTTAGGCTGTAACATAAAAGGTCCGCCAAATCAATCGAGTGTTGCCAAAACTACATAAGAAACCTTTTGAGAGAAATAAAATCAACATACCGAGCACAATCTCTCTTGCAGGTTGGGGCTTGGGCAAGGCGAGCTCGACTTGGTCGGAGTAAACTGCGTTTTGTCCACTTCAATAACTTCGGGTACTGACTCGGCCATGGTTCGTTCCGTCTTTTGGCGTTAGCTGATCTCTCTCTCTTGGTGGCTCGTCCGTGCGTACGTTCGTTCGGTTTTTTTTTTCTGCTCTGCGCGAACCGCTACCACTTGATGCGTGTCTTGGTTGTTGGTGAAACTGGAAATTGACGTTTGGTTTGCCTCTTTTTTTTTTTTTGGCGCTAGAGTGCAATTTTTTGGCGGGAATGGAGGTTATTGGTTCGGGGTTTGTTGTGTCGACAAAAATGGTTTATTTGTGGACACAGAGAAAGAGACGGATGGGAGGACGAGGCGCTGTGTTTCACTCGAAGCTGGTGCTGTATTTCTTTAGCTCATACCTTTAGGGAAAGAGAGTAAGTAAGGCACACACGACGATTAGCAACAAAACAAAGGTTGGGCGCACCTTATTGTTGTAGGGGGAATGAGATCCTTCTGTTGGTCTCTGGCATGTTTCTTGACCACCTCACTGAAATCAGCGTAAACAGCGTCCAGTTGCATCAGCACTTGTTTCAAAATCTCCGTTCCTATCACAAAGTTTGAGAAGTAGCGCATCACCTCGTTGCTAATTTGGAACATCACACCTTTCCATGAATTGGCAAAGTCCTCCAACAAACTCGCTATCTCAGCTGAGAAGAGCAAGAGAGGAAAAGGGTGAGATAAGAAGGAGAGAAAGAGAGAGAAAGAGAGAGAGAGAGAGAAGAGAACAAAGGGGTGAACCTTTATCAAGCCGCAGGTCGGGTGAGGATATTTTAGGCTTTGTCTTTTTTACAAAAGCAATCATAGGCTCGTAATGTTTGTTGAGCTCGTGTGAAATAAATGCCGACATCTGCTCTTCCAAGAGTTGCCCGAACCTATCTGTATCTTGTGAGAACACGTTTCTCTCCTGGTTGTATTTATGCATAACCAATGTTAAATTCTTTTAACGAAGAGGCCTTACAAGAATAAATAAAATAAATACGAAAATCAAAGAAAAATACCTTCAGGACCGAGAGAATCAAGTCATAATTGTTGATAAGGAATACAATGGACAGGCTTTTCTGCTGCTGTTGCTGCGCTTTATTGCCTTTCGCGCCATCCACATAGCTCTTGCTCATACGAATTAACAGAGACTCCATGTTCTTGCGCAAGAGGTGAAGCGCTTGGACGATACGCTTGTCGGAAAATCCGACATTGAGCATGTTGATTGCGGCAACGAATTCGGCATAACGGCGTGTGACATAGTGGGGACGGGTGTCTTGCATGTCGAGGGATTTGGCAGTTGCGTTAGCTAAACTTTCGGCGTTTAGCTCCACAACGGAAAAAAATTTTTGCCACATGAGTTGCTCTAATGATTCAAAGTATCTTTCTAGCCCCTATTTTACGGATCAGTTAGATCATTTGTGTCTCCGTGGTGTAGTATAAGAGTTTGATAAAAGTTTTTACCGGAATGGAGATTTTACGAGTTTGTGCCATCACTAACTTGTCCTGGTTGATGATACGAAGCATCAACAGCACACCGATTGCATCATAGCAAGAGTTTAAGAATGAGCTCACATTTTCCTAAATAATACGTAGGATAAGAAGTTTAGCTCTTTTGTACGTTCTGGAAAGATAACAAACTAACAACAAAAATCTCGGAGGGAGGGAAAAGAGAGAGAGAATCGTACTATGAACAAATCTAGCGTTTTGGAAAAGATAGAGGAAAAAAGCTCGTCACAAGCCTGAGAATCATTCACGCCAAAAAAGTCTTTGTGAAAACGCCATTCGTACGTTATCGTGTCGAGAAGCATATAGTCAAAGCTGCGAAAGATGGCCTCATAGGGAAACTTCTGTTGATTTTGAAGTGCCACGTGAGGCACAATCGATGGAGCTTCCTCTCCGCTCTCCGCGATGATATCCGCTCTGTCGCCCAAAGCGAAGACGTTGTGCTTGGCCTTTAGGTCGAGCTTGCCTGCTCCAAACAATCCGCTTTTTTTGGCCGATTCAGGAACACCAATCAGGTCATTCTTTCCTGCAATGTCGTACTTTGAAACAAAAAGACAAAGCAAGCAAAATACTTCATGAGAAGAAAAAAGAACGACAGGAAAGCAAACGGTAAGAAGGGTTAAACTTTACCACAATCTTGGATAAGGAGCTACTATAAGTCCGGAAGTGGGCAGAGTAAATACGAGACATAGTGTCCGAATAGTTCTGACGCACTTCGGAAGCAGTCTCGGGTGCATGAGTACCCAAGAAACGGTTGAGGTACTTGTGCTTCAAGAGCGCTGTCTGCATGATCTGTACATTTGTCTTCGGCTTTCGAAGAGCATATATTTTCTGCAACAGAAATTCTCTCGTTTTAGCGACCGCTTTGTTTCGTAGCTTTCGAAGGTGAGGACGCATTTCCTCGCATGCCACAGCATCCTTAACTTCCAGTTTAGTTGTTGTTCCTTCCTTGCCCAACACTCCGTTCTCTACGAAGTCTATTTTGTCGTTGAGTTGAACCAGATAAGCCAAATAGTCCTCGTTCACTTCGGCTGTACATATATTCCTGATATCAAGCAAATAAGAACAAAAGAGTAAGAGGCAGTAACAAAGACGGAAAAAAGGAGAGCAAATACAAACTTGATGAGGGTTTCAGGCAAAACGGCTTGATCTATAAATGCTGATAACTTTTGTTCCACATTCTATAATACGAAAACGCATGCGTTCATTCAAGAAGCCTCAAAAAGAGTAAAGAGCACAGAGAGAAAGAGACAAGATCCAACCTTACGGTTACGTAGTTTGACGCTCATCGAAGTGGATTGGTCCTGAAGGAACTTGATCTCAGTGCTGATGTTGCCGAGGTCAGCCTGAAAGCCGCTCAGCAGCTTCTCCATGGTCTGAAGTATCTCGTCGCAGTTGTTGATGTCCTTATGCAGGCTGGCAAAGTGGCTGCTCTCCGCGATGTAATCGGCCACGGACTCTCTTTCCACTTTACGAAGGTCCCTCTCTATGGAGTTGGTATACTCTCTAAGATCTACCCCTTGAATGAGCGCCTCTTTAACGCGATCATCTTGTTGGAACTTGTCGATGAGTTCTATACATATTTTGCGTGGTAAAAAAAAAAGAAAGAAGGTTTTCAGTAATGTCCAAAAACTTGGGAGGGTGAGTGAGAGAGAAAAGGAACCATCAATCTCATCGAAGTCGACGTCTACATTTGTGATGTCTAGATCACCCAAATCTAGGTCCAAAGGGCCACGATCTTGCAAAGAAAGAAGTTCTGGGAGGGGAATGATATCCCCCTGCGTTGCGGGAGGTGCTCTAGGGCTTCGTGCCTTATTCAGCCCAACATTCTTGCCACCTAGCAGCTCGTTTCGTTCTTGGTCCTCCATCTCTCTCTCCGTCCCTCGCTGCCCTTCTTTTCCCTTTTTGTTTTTTTTTTTTTTGAGGAGGGCTCCTCTGTGTCGACACGATATAATAATTGGCGTAAGGAATGTCTCTGTGACGGATTCGAACCGACGTCCCCGAAGCAATGAACTTCAGCAAACCAAAAAGCCACAAAAAAAAGAAAAAAAGCAAGAAAAACTGCAGACGATGGGTAGCGTGGAGGAGCGCCTGCTTTACTCGGGAGCCAAGTATGAAGACGCTGTGGAGAATGTTTGTCAATTCCTTACTTCTTCTTTTGGTCAAGTCAAACATGCAGCCGAATGAGCTCACATCGTTTTTTTTAAAAAAAAAAAAACAAATCAGGTGGTCGCCATATTCCCGCATCTAAGACGCAGTTATATAGCTAAAGTGGTTGAAGACACCAACGGCCGCGTTGAGTCTGCTGTGGAAGTATTACTTGCAAATCCAGAACCCACCATAAAGTAACATAGCCTCTTCTCTCCCTTCTCTTTCTCTTTCTCTTTCTCTTTCTCTTTCTCTTTCTCTTTCTCTTTCTCTTTCTCTTTCTCTTTCTCCTTCTTCTTCTGGCTGGGACCTCTTCCTCTAATTTGACCGACAGAAGGGACGATAGCGCCGAAAAGCCAGAAGGCTTGCCGCCTGCTCCGTCACCTTCGTCTTCTGCTACTGCCAGCACCACTTCGCAGTTAAAGTATGAAGAGGAATTTCTTCAGCCGGAAGAAGACGAGGAGGAGTCGCTTGCTTTAATCAACAAGTTGTTGGAACAGGAAAAAGCCGCATACGAGAAAGCCAAGTAAAGTCTTCTTCTTTCTTTCTTCCTCTTTCTTCTTTCTTCTTTCTGCTTTTTCTTTCTTGTTCTTGTTCTTGTTCTTGTTCTTGTTCTTGTTCTTGTTCTTGTTCTTGTTCTTGTTCTTGTTCTTGTTCTTGTTCTTGTTCTTGTTCTTGTTCTTGTTCTTGTTCTTGTTCTTGTTCTTGTTCTTCTACTTCTTCTCTGCTTCGTTGTTTCGTTCCTTTGCACATGAATAACTCAATAACCTGCAGAGCGAATGAAGAAGCAAAGAACGAGGAGCTTCTAAAACAGGTTTTTTTTTAAAGACAATTGTTTTTGTTTTATGTTGATCAGGACTCACTTTGTTCTATGCTGTAAAAGCTGCTTCGTGTTGAACAAGAGCAGAAGCAAAAAGAATTGGAAGAGAAGACCTATACTTGTCTCATTTGTCTTGATGAAGTAACCATTGCTGACATGTAAGTTGATCCATATCATGCTGGTTCTGGCCTTGGTTACCGCTTTTTCTCCCTAACTTCAGCGTTTATCTTAGTTATATAATGGAGGAATGCTATCACAAATTTTGCAAGGACTGCCTTGGCATGCATTTCGCTAGTAACATCAAAGATGGCAACACTCGCAACATTGGTTGTCCAACGCCAACCTGCAAGCGAACAGTAGGCTACAACGAGGTAATACACAGTCCTTTTTCTATTCTCTTTTTTTTTGTCGTTTTCTTTTCTTTTTCTTTTCTTTTCTTTTATTTCTTTTTTTAACACAGGCCTCATTCTTTTGTGATTTATCCGATATGCAGGTCAAGCATTGTGTAGATAAAGAGATGTTTGCAAAGTATGAGGAGTTTTTGTTGATGGCTGCTCTGGGCGATGACCCTAATTGCAGATGGTGTCCTCGACCAGGTTTGCCTTGTTTCGTTCTTTCAACGGTGTTTGTTCTCATGGCGATAATTACCGAAAAAAAAAAAACAGGATGTGGTAATGCCATGATTGGTGACCCAAAACGACCAATGATGGCTTGTTCTTCGGACAAGTGCAAATTCACCTTCTGCTTCAATTGCAAAGAGGAGGTTAGCTCTCTCTCTCTCTCTCTCTCTCTCTCTCTCTCCCTCCCTCCCTCCCTCTCTCTGCTCTGTTTTGAAAATATGTTTTTATTCTTCTGCAGTGGCATGCAGATGCAACTTGTGAGCAATATCAAAAATGGAAAGTTGAAAATAATGAAGCTGAGTCTCGATTCCGGAAGTGGGCCGAAGCAAATACCAAGGTCTGTAGCATTTACTGTTTTTTCTCTGTCTCATGTTGTTAACTAATTCGCATTGCAGCAATGTCCGAACGAGACATGTTTATCTCCCATCGAAAAGAACGGTGGCTGCAGTACGTCTCTCTCACTCTCTCTCTCTCTCTCTCTCACGCCTTTTTCTCACTTCTAAAACTTTTGTTACAATATTCAAGACCATATGACTTGTTCCCGTTGCAAGTATGAGTTTTGTTGGTTCGTTTTTCTCTTCCCTTCACCTAACACCTTTCATATGTTGTTTCAATCCTCACATTCGCTTTCTATCTCCACAAAAGGTTGTGTATGGCCAAATATGCAGTGCGTGTCTGCTCTCTCTCTCTCTCTCTCTCTCTCTCTCTCTCTCTCTCTCTCTCTGGTTTTCAGCTCGCTCATAGCAAACTGTATAGGCAAACCATTTCCGAGATACAAAGTGCACCCAATACTCCTAACGTAGGGATTGATCATGCTGCTTCTTTCATCATCTGAAGTCACGTTTTAAGTGCTTCTTAAGTTGAATGGTGTTATTTACTCGTGTAGTATATAATTAATTGTTTTACAGGGAATTCACGCTCGTTTCGTTTTACACGAACGCTGCAGAGAACTATGCATCTTCTCCACCTTAGAAATATTCTTCATCTTCATCATCGTCTTCTATCAAAATCTCTATCTCTTCCTCCGTTTGATGTGCCTTTGTTCCTCTGATCTTCTCGTTTCTTTCTTTCAGTCTTTGCAACAATTCACTTGTCTCTGTATCAACTTGATACTGCCTACTCGCTGGGATTATTGGCTTCAGTTTTCTAGAGCAAAACAAAAAAGTAGACCCGTTAGTACAGTGACGACGGTAAGATCAAACATGAATAACAGTGCTTACTCTCGCTTATCTTGAAGATTGCTCTTCAACTCGGTCAGGAAAGAAGTAGGCTGTGTTGCTGCCATCAGCAGATCTTTCTTGGTAGGACCCAGCGCGAAAGGAGAACGACTCAACATCATCGACATAGGATGCAATGGCATGCCGCCAGCGGGAGGTGCCAAAGGTACGGAGGCTTCTGTTGCTGTCATGCTGTAGGGAAAGTCTTCTGTACTAGGAGACGATGATATGCATTTTCTTTCCACATTCTTCGTTGCATTGCTGTAATGCTCAAATCCTTTTCTGCATCGATTTTTTTGTTTTAGTTTTAGTTTTGTTTCAATAGATCAACCAAACGAAAGCAAGGGAGAAACCATACAAGTATGGATAGCGAATTCGCTCTTCTCGTTCTTTGATTGCCAGAAACTGATACATGTCCGCTCTGGCGCGAGTGGACAAGGCGGCCACACGAGCGGGGATCGTTCTGGCCACGTCCAGAGCATAACAGGCTCGAGTGATCATCTCGTAAACCAATCCCTTGCATCCATTCTCTATCTCTTTCTTTTTGCCCTTCCAGACGATTTTCCATGCCTCGTTCACGATATCATCCACCAGAGAACTCACCATCACAGCATCTGATGGATTTGAAGATAAGCGACAGTTCTTCATTTTCTTTATAGTCGTTGTTGTTTACCTTTAATAGGATCCGTTCCGCAAGGCACTTTATGCTTGTTCAACCGGACGAAGAAGCCTTTGACCCTTATTCCCAAGCCATGCTCCGACAGCGATTCGTTGCGCTTGATGACAGTGCCTTTGTCAGTTTGCAGGTCGTACTCATGCGGCGATCCCAGCTTGAGCTTATCGCAAACCATGGCGATGATTTCGTGGGCAGGACGATAGGCGTCCACGTTGAATGCCTTTTTCTTTAACTTTATCTCGCTCTCTACCTGTGGAGACATAAGAAACTCGACCAGAAACGCACCTGTGTACTCCGGATGGTCTTCATGCAAGAACAATAAAACCAGGAAACGGAGCAGGAAAAAGACTCAGAAATAACAGACTTTCAAATAGAACAGCAGCAAAGAAAGAAAGAACCTTTTTGGATAATCTTCAATTGCCAAGAGCTGAAAATGGTACCCAAACCCCAATTGCCCAAGTTATCATTGCCCATCATTGGTTGTCCTCTTAACGTGCTGTTTTTTCAACAAACAAAACCATGTTTACAACAGATATGAGAAGCTCAATAAAAACGCAAAGACTAGGCCAACAATCATACCTGAGCCCAAAGCGGTGTGCATCCGCTATTCCCAGTTTGCTGCACACGAAGCTAACGATCTAACCACAAGGGTAAAACCCATTCCACATTATAATGCGCCAAAACAGAATCGAGGAGAGAATTACTGACCCTATCTATTTCCATAGAGGCTTTCACTTTGAAGGTTCGCGTATAAACTCCTCCAAAGTCAGGCAACGAGGGCAGCAAAAATTCTATGGGATAGCTCGTGTTCTCTTCTCCTGGTGGCAGAGAAAGCTGAAACTCTTTAACAACTTCCGGTAGGTCTACTATTCCTTCCCATACATCCTTTTTGTGGGCATGTTTGTGTTAGCTTGTGGGCAGAGGCGAGAGAG
>JAVKOQ010000539.1:27500-28994 GCA_031835245.1 Balamuthia mandrillaris | reverse complement strand
AACCTGATTCCCTTTCGGCCGACGGTGCAACCTCTCCCGTGAAGGAGATTTGAAACGATTGCACAACTTCGGAACGGCATTATCCTATACCTTAGGATCGACTAACCCATGTCCAACCGCTGTTCACATGGAACCTTTCCCCACTTCAGTCTTCAAAGTTCTCATTTGAATATTTGCTACTACCACCAAGATCTGCACTAGAGCCCGTTTCACATACCATCACTGGCAGATGCTTCCTTACGAGCCCCACGCCCTCCTACTCATCAGGCCATTAGCATTTGGCACTGATGGTCGAGTATGAGTGGTACGCTTCAGCGCCATCCATTTTCAGGGCTGATTCATTCGGCAGGTGAGTTGTTACACACTCCTTAGCGGGTTCCGACTTCCATGGCCACCGTCCTGCTGTCTAAATGAATCAACACCTTTTATGGGATCTGAATGAGCGTACACTTGGGCACTTTAACTCGACGTTCGGTTCATCCCGCATCGCCAGTTCTGCTTACCAAAAATGGCCCACTAAGAACTTTCCATTCACAGACGCAATTGTTCAGCTAAGATGATTAAGCAACAATTGCTTCTTACCTATTTAAAGTTTGAGAATAGGCTGAAGTCGTTTCAACTCCGGGACCTCTAATCATTCGCTTTACCTGATAAAACTGTTTACTACGTAGTTCCAGCTATCCTGGGGGAAACTTCGGAGGGAACCAGCTACTAGATTGTTCGATTAGTCTTTCGCCCCTATAGGCAGCTTTGACGAACGATTTGCACGTCAGTATCGCTTCGGACCTCCACCAGAGTTTCCTCTGGCCTCATCCTAGCCACCCATAGTTCACAATCTTTCGGGTCCCAACAGGTGTACTCTCACGCGATTCTTTCAAAAAAATCCAGATCGGTCGATGGTGCTGCTCCTGCCCCGCAGGACAAGAGCTTCCCACCTCAGTGCTCCGAAGAACACCTTTGCTTTCACTGGCGCATTCTCTGGGTTTGTCACCCGAATGCTCGCACACATGTTAGACTCCTTGGTCCGTGTTTCAAGACGGGTTGATCGGGACCTTTTCGCCGACATCCCTAACTCACTGATGGACTCCTCCCTCGAGGGGAGCCTTGCTGGCCAAGCATCGGTTTACCGATCCCTCACCAGACAAAGCCCTCCGGAGAGAGGTTGCCTCGCCCAACGAGGGGCGTGAGTTTTGGGTTTTCCTCAGTCCACCAGGTGGCATCTGCGTGAAGCTATAACACTGAGGAAAAGGTCACAAGGACCCCGCCCCAGCTACCTTCTTCACACCATTCTACCACCCGACAAACCGATGTCGACCCGTCCCACGGTCCAGTACGCGCCCATGCCCCATGGAGATAGCAAGGAACAATGCACCGAAGCACTCTTGCCTCCTCACCACCATACGGCAGGAACGCGGAAGAATCGCAGGACGACTTGCCGGTCTCGAGCTTTTCCCTTTCAACAATTTCAAGCACTTTTCACTCTCTTTTCAAAGT
>JAVKOQ010000539.1:0-22500 GCA_031835245.1 Balamuthia mandrillaris | reverse complement strand
GTTGGTACCAACTGTAAACATAACCACCGCTATCTTTTCTTTTTTCTTTTCTATTAACAATCTTATATCTACCATCATCGATCTTTTATGTCGACACGGAGCCATTCCAAAAATCTTTCTCCAGCCTTCCCTGGAAGTTTTCTGAGCTATTAAACACCAAATAGAGTTTTTTCTTTATGTTATGTAGTGTGCTCTCAGTTTAATTGATAGGATGACATCAGCCAATTCTGGGTTTATTCACAAGAAAAGAGGTGTGGACCAAAGGATGTGCTTTGAATGTGTTACAAGGAAAAAATGGGAAATAAAAAGGGGCAAAAAAACTTGGGGTATCCAAGGAAAGTGTTGACTGGAAGTCATAATGAATTGTTGATTTTCCAATATCACTGCCTTTCCAAAGAGAACTAATGTTGTTTACAATGTTTCTTGAGGTACTTTTTCCCTCAATAGACAGAGATAGGTCATTGAGAGCCAAAGCCCTTGGTTGAAACCCAGGAGTTATCTGAATCAAGGTATCTTTTCCATTTCATGAGATAGTAGCAGTTAGAAGGCAGGCCATCATGGTCAAGGACCTTTTCAACTTCAAAATGCTTGTCTTCAAAAGCAGTGCCAGGATCAACAGGCTTGAAAGCACTTAGAGGAACTTTGTCAAGGAGTATGTTGCCAGTGATGTCTTGAAGAACATAGGCTCTGTTATTGATACAGTAGTGAATAGTGAAGGAGATGAAAGTAGACTAGTGTCTGAGGTCACCTTTAAGGGATTTCAGGATCATGGATTTGGTGAGCTTAATGTGGTTTTCTGTAGCTCTGTTGGCTTGTAGGTAGTATGAAGAAATGAACTGGAGGTTGAAACCTGCCTGATTATATACTATGGACATGACTTTGTTAGTGCTGTTATTGTTGTAAAATAAGAACGGGAATGATGGTGGAGACAAAGTAAGTATGAGACCCGAACTTAATTTACTAAAAGAATACAAGTAGAGTATTTTGTTGTAAGTTGTCCTGAGAGGAAAGAAGAAGAAACAAGGAGAGGAGGTATTTAAACTAGAAGAAAGATCCATAAAAGAATAAAGCATAAAATGGAAAAGAGAGAGAAAAGGAAACATCAAGAAAGGAGAAGGGGAAGATGAGAGGTTTCCTCAGGTCGACGGCAGAAGGAGAACTTGGCAGAAAGAAGAGCTACTATGTTGGAGTTTTCCAACATTATCAGACTGGATGATTTTGGGGACACTGAGTTCATAAATGACCTTGACAAACTCACAGTGTTGGAAAACCAACTATTATGACTTCTTGTCGACACTCTCTCCAATACCTCCAAATTTTCTCGCCCTCTTTATTTTCCCCTTTTCCTCACGACACATTCAAAGTACACACTTTGGTCCACACCCCTTTTCTTGTGAATAAACCCAGAGTCGCTTATGTGCCATCCCTTTCTTGATCCGCAGAGTTATTCCCCATCAACAACAGGAGACTTTTTCTGGGGATTTGTCCTTGAGAGAACAGAGAATTATAAAGAAAGTGGTAATGTCTGTCATGATGAAGATGTATTGATAGTGTTGGAAAACTCCAACATAGTAGCTCTTCTTTCTGCCAAGTTCTCCTTCTGCCGTCGACCTGAGGAAACCTCTCATCTTCCCCTTCTCCTTTCTTGATGTTTCCTTTTCTCTCTCTTTTCCATTTTATGCTTTATTCTTTTATGGATCTTTCTTCTAGTTTAAATACCTCCTCTCCTTGTTTCTTCTTCTTTCCTCTCAGGACAACTTACAACAAAATACTCTACTTGTATTCTTTTAGTAAATTAAGTTCGGGTCTCATACTTACTTTGTCTCCACCATCATTCCCGTTCTTATTTTACAACATTTTTTTTTACGACTCATTCCGATTTACTGCATATCTACCGAGTCTCACTCTACTCGAGTCATTCTTCAACTCCCTCGTATAGTACGCTCCTTGGCTTATTGCTAAGGTCACTTCGCTATTCGTTGCGTTTTTGGCACTTATTTCAAGCCCTTACTACTCAGAACTTATCTAAGACACGCTGTGGATTCAGCTACTGAGACATCAACCCGGTGTATCATATCAACTTTTGCTCACGCTTATAGGAGTTATATTTCATTTTTGGTAAGCCTCTCTACAATGTCTAACCTTCCTACTTCCAGTACACCCACCGAGAAGGAGGACGGTTCGCCAAGCTTTGGTGACATAGATGTTAACAAAAACAGTTCCAAAGCTGCTCTTGCCTGCCTGCTAAGGAGGAAAGCAGAACTAGCTCTTGCGATCTCCCAGGCTGCCTTATCGTGGGACTCTAGTGGTGAGGAAGAAGACAAAAAAAGATTTGATGACTTGTGTCACCAGAAGAGCGAACTGATGGAGATGATCAACCAACTTGCTGCAATCTGCAAGGAAGAAAGTGAGCCACTGTTCCAACTGCGCTCGAACCTGCCTCTGCAGCTTCCGGTCAACAATCCATCAACTCCTTACGTTTCTTCCAAAGGTTCCACCTCCATGGGTGCAGTCGCACCAAAGGCGGTGAAACCTCTTCCCATCACATTCTCTTCCAAACGTTTTCCACTTTGCTCTGCCATGGAAACTTTCGTGGTTGGCTCCTCTTCCGAGTGTGGTTTCGCTGAACCCTCAAACAACCCAGGAAGCAAGGAAAAATATCCAAAGCTCCCCCAAAATCTTCCTACCTTTGATCTGAAGACCAAAGGAAAAGATAATCCGCTTATCTTTTCAGAGTGCTTACACTTTGCCCTTAGCAGCACATCTTACCCAGAAAACCTCTGGCATTATGCCTTGATTTCCCAGATCAAGGATCCGTTGGCTCAGCACTGGGCTATCCAGAACCTTCGTCACCCAGAATGGCCTTGAGATAGGCTCATAGCCACTTTCCACGACCACTTTGGCAGCAGGAACCTGTAGAACGCGCTGCATACAGAGTTCTGCCACTTTTCCTTCAAACCTGGAGAGTCTGTTTGAGAATTCTTGGAGTGCTTCCAAGAGCTCATCGACCAGATGACCTGTCCGCCTCAGCTCAAAGATATTCTTGCCATTCTCCAAAACGCTCTTCCTGAAGAACTTGTCTCAGGATTTATTTCTTCTTGCATCGCCAACCCCCCCTACTTCTCTGGTCAACGCCATTGGCATTGCCTTGGAACACGAATCCGCCTTGGATGCTCGTAGTAAGAGAAAGTCCTCGAGAGTTTTCCCCCTGAGCAACTTGAGCAACAACAAAGGGGCCAAGAACAGCAAACCTTGGTGCTCTTTTCACTGTACACACGGTCATTCGGACAAGAACTGCCAAGTCCTCTCCAAGAAAAAGAGTGATGGATCCTCCTCCTCCTCTTCCTCTGCCCCTGCTACTTCTTCTGGTGCTCCTCAGCGACCAGCCGGTGTCTGCTATAAGTGTGGCAAGGCCGGACATATGGCTAATCGTTGCCCTACTCGTGGCACTTTGGCTAAGCCTCCTGCTTCTTCGCTTAACAGCATGCAGTCCCCTGCAACTGTTGCTTCTTCGGCTCCTCCTTCTGGTAGTGCAGCCCCCCCTTCTCCCCCCCTGGTTGCTCCTTCTTTAAACAACATAGAAGAGAATCCCTTTTGAGAGTTTGAGCAAGCCGCAGCAGAGCTGTTTATGCTCGGTCTTGATGATCACGAAGCTCCTGCCTCTGATAACCCCTCTTCTGCTCCTATTGCTGCTCCTATTATGGTTCTGGCAACCTTGAACAAGCAAAGAGTCATGGCCCTACTCGACACTGGTGCCTCCTCTTCCTTTGTGGATCCTTCTCTTGTGGAACAGTTTCGGCTTAAAACGACCAACACTCAACAGGATGTGGTTCTGGGAGATGATTCCTCTGCCGCTGTGTCTGCCATTGCCTCTCACATTCATGTAGCATGTGGTACTCAGAAGTTCTTCCACAACTTCCTCGTCCTTAAGCTGTCTGGCTCCACCCAAGTGATCTTTGGCTGAGACATCCTTGACAGGATTGGTATTGGTCTGTTTGGCATTCCGGTCCGTTTTCCTGGCCCCAAGCCTTCGGTGTCAGATGACAAGAACATCGCTTCTTCTGATAAGTATGTAGAGTCTCCCTTGCCTCCAGAGCTTCAAAAGGCCATTGTAGATCGTATCAAGGACCTTCTTGAAGAAAACAGCCATATCTTTGGAAAACCAACTATTATGACTTCTTGTCGACACTCTTCCTGATACCTCCAAATTTTCTCACCCTTTTTATTTTCCCCTTTTCCTTACGACACATTCAAAGCACACACTTTGGTCCACACCCCTTTTCTTGTGAATAAACCCAGAGTTGCTTACGTGCCGTCCCTTTCTTGATTCGCAGGGTTATTCCCCATCAACATTTTTTTTAAGTGAACTCTTCGTGGCAAGAACGGTTCAACCTCACCACAATGAGTGACGATGATAAGTGCGACACTCAACGTTGGGACGATTTATCCCCTGCGGAACTTTGTCTTCTCATCGAAAAGGAGCAAGCCTCCATCCTACACCTCAAGGTCACACAGGACGAGCCCCTCAATTCTCTGGGCAAACACCAGCCGGTCAACGAGGATGAAATCTTCACCCAACTTACAGCCACAAAACGGGAGCTCTACTTCGCAGAGCAATACATCCAGAAACTGGATCACTCTCTTCAGCAAGCAGAGCAGAGAGACCCACAATACCTCTCAAAACAGCTCAACAGCCTCGAGCATCAAACCTCCAACATCTCCTACCTCATAGAAGCTGTTGATGTCCTCCTTAAGCGCACCAACAAGTCTGTCTTCAAGCACTACAAGACAATCATCACAAACACCATCACACACGTGGACAAGCAGTTCAACACCCTTACCCACATCGTGAACAATATTGCAGACCGCCTTGAGCGCATCAAGCTCAACCAGGTAGTCATAACCCAACGGCAACCACACACTGAGCCCAAGAAGGTCAAAGAAGGCGAAGAGAGCCTCTTCTTCGACAGCCCACCCCATGTAGTGAACACACCCTACCGTGCAGCTGACACACCTTTCACAGAGCGCCTCTTATTCTCCCCTTCAGCATGACCTACCTCTCTGGACTCTCCTTCATTTTCCTCTAAGATTCCGACTGGTCTACTTGCTTACAACCCTGAGCGTGATGGCGACCCAGAACCCTTTCTTCGGCAACTGGAGAACAACCTTCAGATTGTCAACCTTCACCCCAGCATTTGGAACATGGCCCTCGCTAAATATACACAAGGGTCCAAGATTGCTTCCCACTGGGTACAAAACAATATAGTTATACCCTGCTTGTCATGGCATGAGGCCAGAGACCTCTTTGCCACCCACTTCAGCAGCACAGAACTTCAAACCCGTCTCCATGACGAGTTCTTCAAACTTAGCCACCGACCCAAGGAACTAGTGAGAAAGGTCATTGAGAGGATGGACAACATCCTTCAACAGATGACTGAGCAGCCGTCTGAAGCGCAGAAAATAGCCGTGCTGAAATGCTGCCTCAACCCTTGCCTCCTGGAATCGGTCAACAACATGCTACTCTCATGGAACGCAGAGAAATACAACCAAGCTGTACAGATAGCTCTTAGTGTTGAAGCTAATCTTTACACACACAAAGCTCCCTCTAGTATGAGCTGCCCTCTTCACCCAACATCTGGACATTCAGCAGCTGAATGTAAACGGATTAAACAGATGAAAGACGGCACCCAGACGCCTAGCAAAGCCAACACCGGCCAACGCCACAATGGCAACAACAATGGGTCCTCCTCATCTTCTTCCTCATCATCAGGACATCCTCTGTCCTCCAACAAACACACCTGCTGTAAGTGCTCAGCGCCTTGGCATCCTGGTCATCAGTGTAAACCCCGCCAGCCTGCAGCACTCAACGCTAGCCAAGCGCAGACATCAACATCTCAGCAACCGGCTTCAGCATCATTGCCACCTTCATCACTGTCTCCTTCACCAGCTCCTTCACTGGCTCCGCCTCCTTCTGGCACCAACCAGCCATCTACCAATGCACTGGATGCTACCGCAAAGCAGGAGTTCATGGAAGCAGTCCACCATGCCTGGGAGATTCAAGGCAACGTAGAGCTTGCTGCCATCGACCTTAACTCCCTCCTTCACCCTGGCAACGCTTCTGACTCTACTACGGACGCTCCCAGCCCTGTAGTCACCCCTGAAGCTATTCATGTGGAAGGTCTCAACACAGATGATGATGACGATGTAGAAGATGACTGCAAGGACAAAGTGGAACCTCCCATCACGGCTCCCATCCTCCTTAACTGTCAGTGTGCCACAGGCTTCATAGACTCTGGTGCATCACACTCCTTCATCTCTCCAGCAGCAACGGAAAGATACATCCTGTAAACGCCACCACACCATCATCTCCAACATAGACAATATGGAAATCATGTTAGGCGACAGGTCCACCACCCACATTACCCACTGTGTGGCACATGTCCACATTGACTGTGGTTCTCGCAAGTTGTTTCACCACTTCTTCATCATGCCTCTTCAAGGTGAGCATGAGATCCTATTTGGAAGAGACATCATGTGACGCATTAGCGTTGGTCTTTTCAGCCGTCCTGTGCATTATCCTCTTCCTAGTGAATGAGAAGAATTCAAGGAAGACGACTTCAACATTTCTGACAAGGACAAATGTGTTGAGCTTCCTCCTCCTCCTGACACTGCTTGAAAGATCACTGAAGGCATCCATGATGCGCTCCAGCGCAACCAGCAAGTGCCTCACGGCCCCAGCAGTTCCCTTCCAGAAAGCGTAATTTACCTTAACACCAGCAATGCCAAACCTGTTTTCTGCAAACAGTACACCATCCCTGAGATCTATCACAACTCAGTCTTTAGGCAACTCACCGTATGGCTCCAACATGGCGTCATTGCACTCTCTTCACTCAACTGCCAATGGAATTCTCCCATCCTTCCAGTCCCCAAAAAAGACAAACATGGCAAATGGTCAAAAGTCAGAATCTGTATTGACCCCAGTGGCATTAACTTTCTCCTTGCTGATGACGAGTACCTGATTGAGGACACCAAAGTTCTCATCGAATGAGCTCTAGGCCTCAAATGGGCTACCCTTTTGGACCTCGTCTGGTCCTACAACCAAATCCTGGTTTATCCACCTCACCAAGAAAAGCTTACCTTCACATGGTATGGCGTACGGCTCAAGTTCGTAGGCACACCTTTCAGTGTCAAGCACGTTCAGGCTGTCATGTCCTGCTTCATTGCAGCCACCCTTCGCCTCCTGATCGACATCTCCTCCCACTATGTGGACGACATCTTGGTCTTCACCAAATCCTCTTCGCTAGAACAGCACATCAGTGACATTGTCAAGGTCATCAATGCCCTCACTGTTACAGGCCTCCGCCTCCGCCTCAAGAAATGCCAGTTTGGATATACTCGAGTGCGACTCCTTGGTCATATTGTATCAAGAGATGGCTGCCTACCTGACCTAGAGAAAATCTCTACCTTTTCTACTCTACCTACTTCCACCACAGGCAAACAAATACAGAGTATCCTAGGTTTCACCAACTTCCTTCAGGACTACATCCCTTGCTATGCAGAGATTGTGGCACCCCTCAAACCTCTCCAGAATGTCCCTGATATCCGACCTTATTGGAATGATGACTGTCTACAAGCACTTGACACTTTCAAGCACGTCATCTCCAGTCCAACCATCTTAAGTGCACCAGATTGGGACAAACCCCTTTCATGTTGGCACTGACACTTCTCAGCATGGTGTTGGCGCTGTACTTTACCAAGAAGATGACAACGGCAAGTGTAGCTACATCTGCTTCGTCAGCAAGGCTCTTAACCCTGCTCAACGCAATTATCCTTCCATCAAACGAGAGCTGCTTGCTATCATCTTCATGCTTGACAGATTCCATTACTACCTCATCAGCCAACACTTCCTACTCTACACAGACCACAGACCTCTTGTGCATCTTTTCAACACAAAAGACCTCAACAGCATGCTTGTACACTGGGCTCTTGTAATCCTTCACTACGACTTCAAGGTTTTCCATCAGCCTGGCATTCATCATATCTTAGAGGACTCCCTCTCACAATTGTACGCTCCTTCCATCCTCTGCAATGCACCGCTGAATGTTCCTCAAGTTCCTCAGAACGCCAAAACTCTGGCCCCTAAACCCAAAGTCAACAACATCAAACTTGACGACAGCCAACTCTCGGCTCCCTCACGTACGTTAAACGACTTCATCAAGGACCTTCTCAGCAAAACGGTTCCTCCACCCAACGAACGGCAACAAATCTTGGAACGACTCCACTCCATCGGCCGTTAGTTCTCTTTGGGAAGGCAGTGATGTTGGAAAACCAACTATTATGACTTCTTGTCAACACTCTCCCCGATACCTCCAAATTTTCTCGCCCTTTTTATTTTCCCCTTTTCCTCGCGACACATTCAAAGCACACACTTTGGTCCACACCCCTTTTCTTGTGAATAAACCCAGAGTCGCTTACGTGCCGTCCCTTTCTTGATCCGCAGGGTTATTCCCCATCAACAAGCTCCATTACATACATTAAACAACTTCTTCAAGGAATGTTTTAGCAAAATAGTGCCTCCACTTAACATATGTCAACAAATCTTGGAACAACTCCACTCTATCAGCCATGAAGGTGCTGAAAGTCTTCTTCACAAAGTTTTCAAGGAAGATTACTTTTGGACCAACATTTGCAATGACTGCCATAATACAGTATGCCATTGCAAGGAATGCCTTTACTTCAATATTATACAGCTCAGCTTCCACCCTCTCAGTCCATAAATGCTACCTTTCCTTTAGAGCATATTGCCATTGATCTAACTGGCCCCTTGCAAACCAACTTTATGGGCTATTGTTGTAAAATAAGAACGGGAATGATAGCGTAGGACTTGGAGGAGTCGTCATCATCATCATTGGACTCAGAATTAACATCGTCAGATCCATCGAGGTTGGCTTGAGATTCCATATCGGTCTTATCAGGAAGAACTGGAATAGAGGATAGAGGTATCGAGGAACCAGAGGGAAGAGGGGGAACTAGCTTGAGAAGAGAAGGAGGGATACGATCTTACAACTCGTTGCCAGTAACGTCCACTAGTATGTAGGCACCACTCTTGGTTCTGCATTTGATGGAGAAAGGGCCAAGATACTTCGGATCCATCTTGGAGGTGGTGGCAGAATGATGAAGCATAACGGTGTCACCTGGCTTGAATTCCACCAAGGAAACAGAAGAGTCATGCGCTACAGACATGATCTGGTTGTAGAGGTCGGTAGCATCAGAAGCAGCAGGCCAGACAACAGAATGCAACTTGGCAATCTGTGCAAGGCGGTCAGCCTCTGGAATGGGATCAGATTCCACGTTGGAATAGTCACTTGGAAGGTTGACAGGGCGTCCAAGAAAGAGCTCAAAAGGCGTCAATTTATGCCTGGAAGTCAGCCTTTGATTGATCGCGAATTGGGCAGCCTCAATGTTCCTCTAAGATGTGTTATGTTGGTAAAAACCACCAACACTTATCTCAAGACTCCTCATGTTGGATCCGTCCCGGACCCTCAGCTCTTCTTTCTTTTATATTCCCCCATCCTTCCTTTCTCTGGGTGTACTTTGAAGCAACGTCGGAGATTCACTCTTGTTGTCCTTCTTCTATTCTCTTGAATACACTTCTTGTCTTGTCATCAACTCTTTTATTCCTGTGTTAGTATAACTTATAGACAAAGGACAAAAGGATGATGGTCTCAGCTAGGGTCCAGAACAACTTCACAACAATGTTAAAATAGTTTGCCACTTCCTTGAGCAAGAATGGATGAAAGGTGAAATCAAAGGTTCAGACGACCATTGATGATAGATTATTCATGGGTATTATTCACAAATCTGTCAATAAATGGACACACTCTATAATCATTGTCATCAAGAAGAATAGAAAGCCAGGATTCTGGATTGACTACCAAGAGTTAAACAAACAGACAGCAAAGGATTCCTATCCATTGTTTAGTGTTGAAGAGAGACTGAATTGTCTTTATAGTTCTACATTTTGATTCAAATTCAACATAATGTGGTAGTTATTGATATTTCCTTATGAAGTACTATATTACTTATATGGAAGCCTTCATTTTATAATGAATTTATTATATAATTGAAATTTGATCAGTTTGAGCCTGTGATTATGTCCTTTAGCTACATTCCAATGAAGAATAGATAAGATCTGATGGACACAAGCAGAAGTTTTTTTAGTATCATTTTGATTTGCACTGTGATGACCTATTGGTGGAGTTCTTGAGGAAACAGCCAAGTAGCAACAACAAGAACAGCAAATGGGCAAAGGACAAGGAAAAAAAAGATGATTAAGACTTGATGGACTGAAGAAAAGGTTTGGGAATGGAGTAAAAAGGAAAGATAGGCTATACCACGTTGTACCCTAAGGTAACAAGAAGCTTTTTAGTCATAGCTCAATAAGTGCATCATGAAGAAGAAGGTTTATGCTGTTGTCCTCCTTCTATAGCATTGGAGACATTAACTACTCAGTGCAATGACTGTTCTCCCAAAAAACCCTTCAAAAAGTTAGTGAAGTAGATTCAATTTAGCCAAGCTACAAGAATTCAACTATATCCAAGTTACTCACTGACCAAGGAAAGAATATTTAAAAGCCAATAGTTTCAGCTGTGATTTTACTTTTAATGAAGTCAATACTACTATTCATCTAAAGAACTACAAGGAGGTTACTTCCAAAGACAGAGGAGAAAAGAGTTGATTAGAAAACAAAGACAACCATGGGAAATAATCACAAGAAAATGGCTCCTTACAAGTTTTACCAAACATGACCTTCTACATAACAACAATGAATTTTCATAGATTATCAAAGCTATTGAAGACTTCAAGGAGACATGTCAATGCAAGACACTCTGTTAGTTGGCCCTCATGAGCAGTGCTTTTATCAAGATGTGCAATTTGGCATGATAAAGCCAAGGTCAAGAAGCCAGGAGGCAAGCTAACAGGCTATTGGATCACATCATTGCTAATAAGTTGGTCTGCATGAATCTCAGTAATGAGATTGCCCTTGATGACTAAAGGATACTAATATACCTTTGTTACCATTAATGCCTTTGCTAGACATTTGTTGATTGAGGATGAAACATGTTAAGAAAATGACAAAGGCCTTACTTGAGATCTTTATGAGCATGGACCTCCTGAAGGAGCTTTTGTCTCCTATGATATAGTTGAAGAAGAGGACCTTACAAAATTATCTAATTCTGTTCTTTACAGACAATCAATAATTGATCTAGCAAAGTAATAATTCCAGAAGAATATGGATAGTGTTCAGCAGTGTCCTTTTTACACATTTACTCACACACATACCAAACACCAGGAACACTAAGTGTTCAAAATGGTGTTTTGAGCATGGTTTTTTCTTTAAATGGCCTCAACAGTGTTTGAGCTTCCTGAAATCAAGTGTTCAGAACAGTCTAATCAACTGCCAGAGTCTCTTTATACACTTCTTGTGTCATCACCAACTCTTTTATTTCTAAGGATGGATTTAACCAACCATTTTTTGACTTACACAAGTAAATCAAATCCCCTTTTGTACTATTCACATCATGAAGCCTCAGCTACTTTCAACACCGTTCATGAACAGCGTTGCATTCACAACAAGAGTATCTTCACATGCTCTCACAATCTTTTCAACTAAGACTCAACATTCTCAACTGTCCTGAGTTTGAACATAATGTGAAAGAAACAGAACAACACGGTTTGATAACACATCAGAAAGGCCATGAAGAAGCTATAACAGTGGCTCATCACTTCACCACCTTTATCTCTTCCTTCTCAGCTATATAAACAGTTTTTCTACTGTCAACACAACTACTACTTCTGTTTCCCCTTATACATAACGTCCTACACTTGTCATAGGATTGAAGAACTGTACATACACTGTTTTCTTCACTCTGAGCACACTAGACGCTTTGGAAAAACAAATCAACAACAATGCTATTGCTTTCCCTTCCTCTCTTTTAGCCACACTAGGTAGCTCTTCCACTCTCCATCCTTTTTTCAATCACCTCTTCTTCTTCTCTTTCACAGGTTTCTCCTCCCACTGGACAGATCAGCAGTTATTCCCCTTGTTGGAAAACTCCAACATAGTAGCTCTTCTTTCTGCCGAGTTCTCCTTCTGCCGTCGACCTGAGGAAACCTCTCATCTTTTCCTTCTCTTTTTTTTTGATGTTTCCTTTTTTCTTCTTCCCCTTTTATGCTGATATTTCTTTTTCTTCTTTTATGGTTCTTTCTTTCAGTTTAAATACTGCTTCTTCTACTTTCTTTCTTTCTTCTCTCAGGACAACTTACAACAAAATACTCTACTTGTATTCTTTTAGTAAATTAAGTTTGGGTCTCGTACTTACTTTGTCTCCGCTATCATTCCTGTTCTTATTTTACAACACCCTTCTACCCTTGGTTAAGATGCACAGCACACTTGTGTCCCTACTCACACTGTGTTAGCCTCTCTTTAAGTCACAGGCTGGCAGTGGAATGCAGTACTAATTGCCTTCTACTTTACCAACCACCCTGTGTACCTGAGATGAGCTTACAGATAGCATAGAGCATGACCTGTCCACAAGCAAATCCACTTCTCCCAAGCTGACAGTATTCACACTCATCCCTTTAGGTTAGGTAAAAAGAAATTACACAGCTGCTTGTGAAGACTATCACCTTACAAAGAAGCAAAAGGACAACAAAGCTATCACTACAATCTGTGAGCATGTGGAAAGGGCCTTGGGCCAATTCATGCATAAATGATGTGCTTTGAAGCAACTTAGGGAAGTGCCAAAGCAGTTGAATGCTCTTGGTTTGATAACTATGAAAGTACACAACTTTCAACTTTGAACACTTTTTGTTTGTTCTATAGTGCTATAGCACACCTATCATATTTATTGTACTATATATGTATATAACTTTACAAAATTTAGTTTGGATGTATCCCTCAAAATTGAAGCCAAAGAGGCCCAGGGAAAAACCTTTTAACTCAGGAGGAACTTGAAGGCCACTAGAAAGAAATAAAAGAGTTAGAGTGCCCCGCTCGCCTAACCGAAGACAACTAGACTATACTGATATATATCTTCCAAGAAAATATTTCACATTTTTTTTCTGGCGTTTGCAAGAACCACTCCCATTGGTCCACGTCCGATCAAGAAGGAAAGAAGAAAGATCACACAAGAGGGATCTCCGTTGCAAACGTTCGCATGCATGCATTTGAGAGAAACCATCACAGCGAGCGACAGACCTGAGAACACCCCCTATCCTCTTCAGCGACAACTTAATGGCGAGCCAGAGGTAAGATTGGAGCAGGTGAAACGATGGTTAGATGAGACCGGGAACGTTCGCTTGGAGAAGAGGAGGAATACGAGAATCTGCAAAAGGAACTGGAAGGTCTGTGCCAGTAAACTAAGTTTATACACCCAAATAAACAGCACGAGCACGAGCACGGCCCCGGGCCACGCTTGGTTAGGTGTTTCGGAGGGCTGATTGAACTTCTTGAGACTAGGTCGTACGCAGGGGCCACAAAGTGGTGGTACCTTGGGCACCTTTTCAAGCCGAAAGAGACAAAGAGAGAGAGAGAGAGAGAGAGAGAGCGAAGCCTTACCTTCAAACAACTTTTGTGCTTTGTTGGGCGAGAATACAAAATCACCGACTCACACAACGAACTGCGGTTCCTGCCCGTGTTACTCCGTCCAAACGGCACACGTAGACACAATTTGATAACACACAATTTCGCTTGGGGATCCGCGATGGACTAAAATAGACCGAAAGGAGCAATAATAAATCAGAAATTATTGATTACAGATCTAGATCAGGTCCTATTTATGGTCAACAATTTTATCCTTTTGATTTATGATTGGTGTTTTGAATTATTTCTTTCAGAGACGAACAAATAATTGTCGCCTGACTAGTCACAAAAAACAGAAGGTGAAGAGAAGCAAAAGAGAGAGGAGAGAGGAGAGAGGAGAGATTTGCGGGGGGCGACCAGTGATTATTCGAACTCAAAACGCACACACAAAGAAGGGGGGTGCGTGTGGACAGGAGGAAGATATCTGCTTCCTTTAGAAAGAGGATAAACCGTTTGTTGTTGATCTTTTTTTTTCCTTGTTTGTTGAAGTGCAAGTGTACGTTTTTTTATTTATTTATTGTTTTTATATCGAATTCATCTGATCTGATTGTGATTGCATGTATTTTTTTTTTTTGATATAATAACCTCCACAAGTGCAAGAACGAAACACGAACAGATTTTTGTTAAAACAAAATGGGAAATATACAAGGCAGGAAGTTGAAGATTGGCAACAGGAAGGTAGAAATAGTGAAGCAACTGGGGGAAGGTTCGTTTTGTGTGTTTGTTTTTTGTATCTTTCCCCTTTTCCCTCTCTTTTCCTGCTCTCTCTCTCTCTCTCTCTCTCTCTCTCTTCCCCCCCCTCTCTCTCTCCTCTCTCTCTCTCTCTCTCTCTCTCTCTCTCTCTTTTTCCCTCGTTCTTCTTCTTCTTCTTCTTCTTCTTCTTCTTCTTCTTCTTCGTTATTCTTCTACTTCTTCCGTTCTTCTTCTGTTCTTTTTGCTTTTTCTTCTGCTACCACTTTTGTTCTCTTCTTCTCCCTCTCTTGCTTCCTCCCTCCTATCTTCTCTTCTTTCCTTTTCGCTTGCCCTACTTTCTTTCTCTTTCTCTTTCTCTTCCTCTCTCTCTCTCTCTCTCTCTCTCTCTCTCTCTCTCTCTCTCGCGTTCTTTCGCCTGTTCTAATGTCTTCGTTCTTTGTGCTTTCTTACTCTTTCTTTATGAAGGTGGCTATTCGTTTGTCTTT
Organism: Balamuthia mandrillaris; assembly: GCA_031835245.1. Lineage (NCBI taxonomy): Eukaryota > Discosea > Longamoebia > Balamuthiidae > Balamuthia > Balamuthia mandrillaris. The sequence continues at coordinate 7,677 of JAVKOQ010000539.1, read as the reverse complement.
CTGGTGAAGGAAGTGGGCACAGGCAACTTGTATGCTTTGAAGCGGATGTTAGTATCCGGCGAAACAGAAGTTGAAAACATTCTTCATGAAGTCAATCTAATGGTTTCACTTCGCGCTATCTCCTCTTTCGTTATTCACTCTCTCACCTTGTGTATTACAGAAAAACTTGCCACCGCACAAAAACATTGTAAAGTTTATTGACGAAGCCACCATTAAAGCAGGCTCAAAGCAAGGCACCCAGTCGGAGTTTGACGAAATCTATATTCTTATGGAATATTGTCCGGGTAATCTCTTTGCTCCTTCCTCCTCTTTATCTTCTTCGTTTCTTCTCTCCTCTCTGTTTTTTCTCTCCTGTATTCTCTCTCGTTCACAGTTCTAGCTGGTTCCTCATCTGTGCTCTCCAAACAAACAACCAAAGGCCAAGAGTTGGTACAACAATTGACAGAGCTGTTGCAACAAGGCAAACGCTTCTCACAAAGCAGAGTCCTTGCCATCTTCTCCGACGTCTGCGAGGCCGTCGCGCACCTGCACAATCAAAACCCTCCCATTGCTCATCGTGACTTGAAAGTGGAGAATGTGTTGGTAATGGAGGACGGCACGTGCAAAGTTTGTGACTTTGGAAGTGCCACTACTGTAGTCATGACGCCCAATACACAGAAGGAAATAAGTTGGGTGGAAGACAACATTCAAAAGTATACCACTGTGCCGTATCGTGCCCCGGAGATGCTTGACTTGTATGGACATAAAACAATCAATCACAAAGTTGACGTTTGGGTACTCTCTCTCTCTCTCTCTCTCTCTCTCTCTCTCTCTCTTCTCTCTCTCTCTCTCTCTCTCCTCTCCTCAATTTTCTTATTCGTTTTATTCTTTGAAATTCATTTATTTTGTTTTTGAAAGGCATTGGGTTGCTTGTTGTACAAACTTATGTTCTTGGAGACTCCCTTCGAAGAGAACAGCCAGCTTCAGATCTTGAATGTTAACTACACTATACCCGAGGATTCGCCTTACACTAAGACTCTTCACAGTCTCATAAGTTTGTATCTCGCTTTAGGCTCTTCTTTCTGCAATCTCTGCTCACTCCCCTCTCTCTCTCTCTCTCTCTCTCTCTCTCTCTTCCTGTTTGGTCTTTCTTGCTTACTTATTCCGGAAATCCGCCGTCGGATAAACCGTAGAATTTATTTTGAACCCTGATCCTGATAAGCGGCCGGAGATCTTTGAAGTCTTGAGCTGTGTTTCCAAACTCAGAGGAGTAGAATGTCCTGTTGTGGTACTTTTATTACTTTCATTATTTTGTTTTGGTTGTTTTTGGTCTCACCTTCTATTCTTAAAAAAAAATACAGAAAATTGCTCATGAGAAAGTGATCGAACCACCAAGCTTAGCTTCCACAATGAACGAAGATTTTCTTTCTCTCTCCGATGATGACGATCACCTTTTATTTCCCACAGCTGCTGCGTTAAAGCAACAGCAGCAACAGAGAAAGCAGTCCGCCAGTTCTTCATCAAGCAACGATAATAATGGCTTCAGCGGCAAGAGAACTCACAAAGTAAAACGCGCCTCTACAGAGTTTGTTGGAAAAAGCAGCGGCAGCAAGAGCAAAAAGACTTCTGGTTCCTCCTCTTCTTCCAACGGACCTTCTCCTTCTGCCTCTCCGAGACGCAGAGAAAAAAAGCCTAGTGCTCACCATAAGCAAAAACGAAAGGAAGGTCTCAAAATGAGTTCTACACTCCCCATGTCTGCTTCTTCTCCGGAAAACTCTCTCTCTTCTTCTCCCAACAATAACTCCCCGGAGGTGAATTCTACTTTGTTTTCAATGCTGGATTGGCATGAAAACAATAACACGCGACCATCAACCATGGCTTCGTCTGCGGCTGTTGAGGCATCAACATCTACAACATTGCCTCAAATTCAAATTACTCCATCTTCGCCGATAGTGACCTCTGCGTCTGCTCCTTCTGCTTCGCCACCGTCTTCTCCTTCTAAGAAAACACCTTCTGGGCATCATCGAAAGAAGAAGGAAGATGGAGGAGGATCATCAGAGGTAGCTGCTTCTTCTGCAGCGAAAGAAACAAGAGGGGAAAAAAGCAAAGGAGAAGGAAAAGAGGGAGAAGAAAGAGAAGCGATACCATCTTCTGCTTCGTCTTCTGCTTTAAGGAAGTCAGGAAAGAAGCACAACATATTCAAGCTTAAAGAACATGGCGGCAACTTGTTCAAACATAAACACAAGAACAAAGACAAAGATCAACAACAAACTAAAGACAAAGACGGCAATGAAACCCCTTCTTCGTCAAAGGAAGAAAAGAAATCTAAAAGAAGATCATTAACGATGGCTTTGAAGAAAGGCAAAGGGCTTACGTTTATCGTCGATGATGATAGCGCACACGCGGAGCTTCCTCCTTCTCTCTCTGCGCCGCCAACGCCAGAACCCTCTGCGCTCAAAGGCAAAAAGAAGAAACACCTATCCAGCAGCACCAAACAAAAGAACGCCGCGACTCCTGTTGCCACTCCCACTAAGAAAAAGAAGAAAGAGAATAAGAGAGATAAGGAGGATAACAACAGAACTTCTCCAGATGAAACCACATTGTCTTCTGTAGAGACAGTAACAACTCCGTCAAAATCTTCCTCCTCTTCGTCTTCTTCTTCTACAGACAAGAGACAACATAGCAAAGGGAGTAGCAGACGTTTTTCTGTGGACTCACCACAGTCGAAAGAGATGATGGAAGCAAGCAGCAGCGGAGAGAGAGCAAGAAGACAACTTCAGTACTCCGTTCCAGCGGGTAAAAGAAGTTTAGAGAGGGAACAAAGGGCCAACCAAAGAGGAAGCAAAGAGGCCTCTCCTTCATCCTCTTCTTCGCCCTCTCCCTCTGCCTCTGCCGAAGTAGCGACGAAATCGTCATCTTCCCCAGCAACACCTCGATCCGCATCGAACTTAGCAGATGCTCCTTTGTCCGCATCATCTCCTTCTCTTCCTTCTTCTTGCTTCTTCCTCTGCGGACATTACCGCTAACAATGTCGATGTTTCGCAAACAGCCGCGACACCTCCTTCTACTTCTGAGTCTTCCTCCCCTTCTCTTCCCTCATCAACAACGGGAGAGCAACAACCACAACAATCATCTCAACCTTCAGTAGTGGAACAATACTGTCTTTGTTTGGCGGAAGCCACGACGCCTCAAACACTCCATATGGACATGCAACAGCTGCAAAACGCCATCACACTTTCCTGGACAATACAAGGGTCTATTAGCACTTTGGATATCGTGTCGCGGCTGACTTTAGGACATTCTTTGGTTTACTTCAAGTCGCTTGCGGTGCTTCACGTTCTCATGAGCGAAGGACATCCATCGGTACTTATCCTCTTTTCTTTTTGACTTCTCTTTTTTCCTGTCTCTTTTTTCGAATTTCTGAGAGCGTTTGTACCAATTGATAAAACAGATATTAGCGGAAGCGTCTAACAACATACAGTACTTCACAAACCTTAACACTCATTTCCTTAATCACCAACAGCAAGGCATTACCACATGTACGATATCTTCTTCTTCCTTTGTTCTTTCGTTCTTTCGATTTTTTTTTATTCTCTATTAATAGAGAACTGACATTTATCAAAACACACTAAACCAACCAAACCGATTTTCCAAAGCCTCACGAATTATTGGAGAATATGCAGTTTACATCATTAAAAAGCTTCAATTCCATAGCCTGCATCCACAATACGAAGGTAACTACTCTCTGGATACCTTCTTCGTCTCCATGTTAAGTGCTGGCATGAGTTTCAGCGTCGGTGATGGAACTCCTGTCAGGTACGTTGCTCTTCTCTTGTCATAATGTATTTCTTTAAATCTGTTCTTATCCAATCTTCTCTCCTTACGAAAAAACTATTGGATTTCACAGCAAGGAAGTGGCGGCACAAGCATTGGACTTGCTCTCCGACATAACAACCTTAGGGGATCTTATATTTAAGGGAGGAGAGTCTCCATCTTCGTTTATCAGCTGTATTGTTCCTTTGTTGCAGGAGGCTTATTCCCTTTTCCTTATCAGCACTTACATTTTTTCCAAACTTATTTGTACGTTTCCTTTCCTTTGTATTTTATTTGTTTGCTTGGTTGTTTCTCATCCTCTCTCTCTCTCTCTCTCTCTCTCTCTCTCTATTATAGATGCGGAACAAATGTATGCATTGAAGCCACTTATTACTTACTACCAACAACTGTTCAAGAACCTCCGAAAGTTCTATAAACGAGCGGCTACTCTCTCATTACCCTTTACCATGCCTTCTCTTCCTGAGGTAGCTCTTCTTATTTCTTCTTGCTCCTTTCTTTTTCCTCATTTTCTTGCTTGTTACAAAAAACAAAACAAAGACGGTACCTGTGTTTTCACCGCACCAACCAATACGGATTCGGCCGCCTGTGACCAACATACACGAAACCAAACTCAAAGCGGATCAACTCAAAGAGCAAGCTCTGCTCGCTCAGCAACACCAACAGCTGCTCCAACAACAGCAGTATCTCACTTTGCAGCAACAACAAATGGAAGCGGCATTTGCTGCTTTATCAAATGATACCTCCTCTTCTCCTTCTTCACCTTCTTTTGATTCTGCTTCCATGCCACGGCCTTCTTTTCCTTCCCCTTCTCTTTCTTCTGCTTCTTCATCTTCAGAGAACAACAAAATCGAAGCGCAAAAGGACGGAAACAAACCTGCAAAGTCTTCAACACTACTGGCAACAACTTTTCATCGTAATCAGCTTCCTCCTTCCGTCTCTTCCTCCTCTTCCTTGCAGGAAGCAGAGGAGGGAGAGATCGACCCAAACGAGTTCTTCCCAGAAGACGTTCCTTTTGGTGCGACTCCTCGTTTTCCTGATGATGAAAAAGAAGTGGAAGACAAGGAAGACGATAAAAACAAAGAAGTCGTCAACAACAACAAAGAGGAAGACCTCAATAACATCAACGACAAGCACAGCAAGAAGAAGAGTACGAAGAAGAAGAAGAAGAGTACCACGAAGAGCAAGCAACCACAGGAAGCCACAACAGGCGATGAGAGCAAGAGCGACAAATAAAATGTACCTATTTTCAATGCTTTACTTCTTTCATTCTTTATACTCCGTTAAACGAAACGTTGCCAACAAACCAAAGTGATCCGACGGGAACACATCTTCTGCCACTTCTTCTTCTTCTTTCTCTTTTTCGTTTTCGTTCGTCCACCGTTGTTTCGTTTGCTTCAAACTCTCGGTGGCGACCAGTTCGATGTCCGAACAGCACCAAACGAAAGAGGAGTTTGAGCATTGTTTAGCCATGAGCATGCGGTCGTGCCTTTGTTGGTTGATGTAAGGCAGACCCTCTTTGCTTCTGTGGTCTCGGGTTTGTTTGTCTGTCCAGCTGTTTCGTTCCTTTTTGTTTTTCACAATGTGAACCAAGCGAAGAGAAGAAGAGGAAGAAGAAGAAGAGGAAGGAAGAAGAAAGAAGAAAGCAGAGGCACGTACAGTGTCATAGGTATATCCTTTCGAGCTTTTGCCATGAATGGCGCGCCACAAGTCTTCATAGGTTTGTTTGTCTTCTTCGGTCTTCTCTTCAGCTGAAGAAGAAGCAGAAGAAGGTGCTTTGACCACAACTTTTTCGCCTCTGAGGACGTTCAAGTCTCCCACTATCAAGCCGAGAACAGGAGGAGGATCGCCGCGCGGCAGCGTTGCAGTTGTCCTCCGGTCTTCTTCCTCGTCATCGAGCTTCGCTCGCATCACTTTCATTACGGTGTGCATCTGGTCTTGGCGAAGAGCAACGTCCTCATAGCCGCCTGGATCCAAATGCAGGTTTGCCAACAGAACACGGGAAGTTGGCCAAAGAGAAGAAGAAGAAGAAGAAGAAGAAGAAGAAGAAGAAGAAGAAGAAGAAGAAGAAGAAGAAGAAGAAGAAGAAGAAGAAGAAGAAGCAGAAGAAGAAGAAGAAGAAGAAGAAGAAGAAGAACAAGAAGAAGAAGAACAAGAAGAAGAAGAACCAGAAGATGAAGAGAACAAAACTTGGGTCAAGAGGAAGGTTCGGTCTCGGTGTGAATGAAGGGCATGGTCCAACACGAGCTGAAAGGGAAAACGAGAGAAGGTGACCCGCTTGTGGAAACCGGCGTTCTCCACCTGTATCTCGCTAGCGTAATAGTGCTGCCGTATCCAACCATCCTCCAGCAACCACTCTAACGCATCCTGTCGAACCTCCTGAAAGGCCATGATGTCAGCCTCCCAACGAGGAAGCAAACAGCGGAGCATCGTCTTCGTTCTTGTTTGGCGAAAGGGCGTTTGCCCGTCTATATTGAAAGTCAAGACGCGAAGCGTGAGTTGTGGCTGTGGTCGTTGTCGGAATGGAGGAAGAGGTTTTGGGTCGGCAAAGGAAGAAGAAGAAGCACAAACGGGAACCCAACAGTTTTGTTCCGAGTGGAAAACGAAGCCATGGTGGAGCGAGGTGAACGATAAGGGAGCGGAAAAGTCGATAGCTTCGGGAGGAGGTCCGATGAAAGAAGGACTCTGTTTGGTGGCAAGTTTTATCTTAGAGGCCACGTTGGTACCATTTGGCCAAATGCGTGGTTGCGACGGGGGCGGCGGAGGCGTTGGAGAGGTGTTATCGTTCATCTCTTTCTTTCTGTATTAAAAATTTCAGCTCTTCGTTACCAAAACAGATCATTAAATGATCTAGATACCCTTTTATAGTAATTACATGACGTCAGATTACCGTTTAAAGGAAACTTAATTATATTTTTTGAATTCCTATTGGATGTTTAAAATTTGTGATCTACTGCGTCGTTTCTTGCGGCAGGAGTCGCAACAGAGGCTCCAGCTCGTTGGCCGCAAAGAAGAAGACGTTGATGTGACCCCGTCCGCTGGCCACGCAGATCCGCCCGTTCACAAAGGCCAAGTCGTTGGCCCACAGCGTTACGCCTTTCACCTTGTTGAAGAAAGACACCACTCGCACCATGTCTTTTGTCCAAATGGACAGCTTAAAGTCACGCGAGCCAGCCAACAGGTACTCCCCGACGGAGAGCAGGCACTGCACCCCGCTGGCTCTGTTCTCCGTTATTTGGGTGGTGCGCAGCAGCTGGAAGGAGGGAATGCTCCACGTGAGCACCTCTCCGCTTCCCTCGCAGCAATAGAGCAGGGTGTTGTCTTTGCTGACGGTGAGGGAGCGCATGTACGTGGCAGATTGGTGGAGCAAATGCCTCTGTTCTAGTATTCCTAAAGTGTTGCCTGTTGGCGGTTTGTGTTAATGAATGCTCAGAATACAAATGACAGAAGGCAGGAAGAAAGAAGAACGAAGTATGCAGATGGAAGAAGAAGAAGAAGAAGAAGAAGAAGAAGAAGAAGAAGAAGAAGAAGAAGAAGAAGAAGAAGAAGAAGAAGAAGAAGAAGAAGAAGAAGAAGAAGAAGAAGATACCTTGTTCGTTGATGGTCCACACTTTAACTTCGCCATCATAGCAACAAGTGAACAGAAAAGAACCGGTCCTATCTATGGCCATCCTCATGATTTGTCCCGGATGAGCCTTTTCTATCGTTTGCACTAGTTTTGCTGCTATTCTTTTCTTCGTCGTCTTCTTCTCTTTCCCTTCTTCCTCTTTCTTTTGTGCCTCATAAGAAGACGAAGAGGAGGACAATTCCCAAACCTTGATAGTTGCTTCCTTTTCACCCTCTTCGCCCCCACTCGTGAACAAGAAC
>JAVKOQ010000538.1:0-29066 GCA_031835245.1 Balamuthia mandrillaris | reverse complement strand
GAATCTTAAATTCTTACCCTTAGCCTACTCTCATTGATATATTACCAACACTTATCTCAAGACTTCTTATGTAGAATGCCTCATTTTCAAGTCTTGCTTCTTTTCTTTTTCTTTTTCCCTTTGTCTTGGTGCACTTTAAAGCAATGATGTGTTGATAGGGAATAAACCCTGTGGATCAAGAAAGGGACGGCATGTAAGTGACTCTGGGTTTATTCACATGAAAAGAGGTGTGGACCAAAGTGTGTGCTTTGAATGGTAACATTCAAATGGATTGGTCCCTTTGAACAATTCACTTCATTTGTCTTAAACCTTTGTGAAAAGAAGAAAATACACTTGCACAACTCCTTATCCTTACCTTTATCTCCTTGATCAGGCAACTGTGGTTCTTTATTCTAGACTGCAGAGGACAGATGAACTGATTGATAGAAAGACTTCCAAGTGGCTTTTACAACAACAGACTTGAATAGGCTAGCTCTTGGCATTTTGTTGCCAACAAAACTATACCTAAAACTATACCTTTATAACATTATCTAAGGAACCAGTAGGCTATGTAACAGGAATTCTCTTATGGTCATCAGGCAATGTATAGGTGTTGAGCTGTGTGTAGCTTTCTTTTTCAATTTGTAGTAATACACCTACCACAATGGCAAGGGTAATGATAATAGCAATGACAATCTTTTCCTTATACTTATTGTATATGTTAGTTGTGTCCTATCATATAGCACAGTTCCTTCCTTTTTCTCTTTTTTCTTTTTTGCCTAGCTAGTAGGAAAGAGTTGGTTATGTTGTTAGTTGTCAACACTCCTTCTTTTTGCTTACTAATTTATTTATTTGTGTCTTTCTATTTTTTATCATTATTTACACTTCTGTTTAAAATAACAATTGCATGAGATTCCTCTCCTTTATTGTGACAAAAAGAAAGTGTACCTGTATGCTCTCTGAACTTGGACTGTACTTTGTGCCCACTACTTTGTAGTGCTGCATAGGCAATTGTAAGGGACTTGGAATATTTGACAAACTTCTTTTTAGTCCTGTTTCTTCCTATCCTCTTTTTGTTTGATATATTTGTCTGCCTTTGCAGAGAGGGTATACAAAGGTCCTTTATCAGTTTCCTGGCTGATATACCCATGAACACCTAGCTAGTGCAAAGCTTCTTTTGTTGTTTAGTAATAATAAGTTTATTTGCTCTGAGAGTAACACCAATCTATACATAAAAAGTAAGGATTGTACATACATAGTGTACTCTTACTTCTCTTACTCCCTCATCCTCAATGCCTTCCCAATTGTTATTCAAATTCACAAGTGAAAGGTGTTGAATGAGATTTTAGACTAACTTTGTATCATCTAGCTATCCTTTTCTTTCCCTTTCCTTTTTTCTCTTTTCCTTGCTATTACATTACTTCCAAAGATTGATAAAATGCAGAAGAACTTCCATGCTTCCAACTTGCTCTTGCTGTCCATAATCTCCAGACTCGTTTACAACTTTGCTTACATTGTTCCATCTCTTGAGCTCTGTTGCATTTCTTTCCACTTGACAGGAGCTTTGTTGTACAGTCTTCTATAATCAGCTTTCTGACTTGTTCTTCATTTCCATTGTCCACACTCCAGATTCTAAAGCGATCTTCCCAAAGATTTGGACACCTTAACAGGAAGTGTTCTGCTGTTTCTTCCTCAGCATCACATGCAGGGCACTTACTGCTCAAACTGCTGAATGGCTCCCCACTTTTTTCCAATGGGCAGTCCACCACAACGAATAACATTCATCAAAACTTCTTTCCTTGGGTTGGTAATTAGAGCAAATAAACTCTTTATTACTACTACTACTACTACAACTCAATAGATAACAAAAAACCATAAAATGGCTTTACAAAAAGGAGTCACAATGGTGAGGCATCAAAATCAAAGTGTTGTTTAACTAAACATCTTCCATTTGTCAAAAGGAATGAGTGCATGGCCATGGCATAACATCTCTCAGGATGATGAATTACCACCTTCCTTTCCAACTCAAAGTAGGCCTTAAATGGCCCATTTCTTCTCTACAAACCCCTGTGGAAAAATTCTATTTTGGTTTTTCTTGCCTTGATATTGTCAGCTTTATTGTCTTTAGTGACTTCTATGCTCCAGATCATATCATGCTGTGCACTTTTCACTCTTTACCAGACCTTACTTCTGGTAAACAAATGCAGGCTATCCTCAGCTTTGCCAACTTTCTTTGTGGCTTCATCTCTTTGTTTCCTAGCCTTACTGCTCCACTGGATGCTTTATCACTTTTCTGATATCCATTTGTTTTGGAATGGCAAGTATCAAGAGGCATTCAACACCCTCAAGCACATTTTATCTACCAGTGTTCAGCAAGTCTCATCCTTTCCCACCTTTTCTAGTGAACACCTATGCTTCTCAATATGGCAATGATACAGTTCTTTATCCTTTCAGATGGCTCTTATTATTACATTTCTTTTGCCAGCAAAGTGCTCAACAAGGCTCAGCAGAACTATCTTACTTCTAAGTGTGAGCTTTTAGTCATTTGTTGGTTGAATCCAACCTTTGGAATAAAAGAGTCAGTGACGAGACAAGAAGTGTATTCAAGAGAATAGAGGAAGGACAACGAGAGTGAATCTCTGACGTTGCTTCAAAGTACACCGAGGGAAAAGGGAAAGAGGAGAAAGGAAGGATGGGGGGATATAAAAGAAAGAAGAGCTGAGGGTCCGGGACGGATCCAACATGAGGAGTCTTGAGATAAGTGTTGGTGATTTTGCCAACACATTGTATTTGTTCTTGATCACTTTTTTATGCTGGCACTTTACCCGTTTTTTTGATCATAGAGCTTTCTCTTTCCTTCTCACCTCCAAGTACTATACTTAACCATTGGGCCTTTTAGATCTTATAGTTCAACTTTGACATTATTTATTGGCCTGGAATTCATATGGTTCTAGAGGATTCACATTTCCCTCTTTACTCTCCTTTGTTTGACATTGCCACTCATTTCATCATTCTTTGTCCTCTCCTAGACAACTCCAGTCACTTTGTGGCCAAAGCTCTTCCAAGAAAACCAAAATCTTTAGAAGGAGGTGAGGAAACGAGGAACAGCACAACCAAAGAAAACATAGATGACAAAAAATAAAATAAAGTCTTGACCCTTGCTCATCTGAAGTTCTGGTGGATAGAAAGGAGCAAGCTGCATTGGCTTTCGTCAAAAGCCAAACCCCAGGGTTCAATAGTCTGAAAATAATCATGTCCTCCAAAGTTGCAGGCTTGCAGTTGATGTTGCATACTGATGTCTCTAATATGACTTGCCAAAAAGAAGCAGCATAATACTGACTGAGGGAATGTTTGGCTCACCACCTCAAACACCACTTGAGCAAGTTCGGAAATTACTGTCCAAAGCAGTGGCTGTCGTTCATGAAGTGTCTGTTCCTCTTCATCTTCTTCGCAGTTTGCTGTTCTTTCAAATCAGTATGGTCCATATCATTCATTGAGAATGAAAGCTGCATGCAGCTCACCACCTATGCATCAACAGGGTTATTCCCCATCAACAGACAGCAAAAGCTACTTGGAAGGCTTTCCATCCATCCTCTATAGTCTTAGGATAAAGAACCTCAGTGGTTTTTCTGCCTAGCTAGATTTATATTGGCGGTTTTTCTGCCATGACAGAGAATCTGACAAAAACCGCCATTTTGGAAAAGCTGCAAAACCGCCATATAAAAATTTGTCCAGAGGTCAACAAAGAGGTTGAAGAAGAGCTCAGTAAAAAGGGCAGAAAAGAAGTGATTAGTAGCACTTGTTTTGTACTTTTTGAAGCAGCTTTTTTCTAAGGATTTCTACAACCTCTTATGCTTTGTGATCTTGGGTTTGGCACTTGTACTCAGCATTTTTGATTTGCTTTGCTTGTTATGTTCGCTTCTTATTCTTGCTTCTCTTTTTGTTCCCTTTTTTTTTTTGATCATAGGCCTTATGCTTGTACTCTGCATTCTTGACTCACTTTGCTTCTTGTAATTGTGCCAAAATAAATACAGCAAAAACCACCCTCTTAAGAAGTTTTTTTTTTTGGAAATAGTTTATTGGCTATCTAGTGGGCTGGGCCACTCAACCTCATAGGTAGAATACCTACAGCACCGCTTACTGGCGTCAATGCCTATCTGATTTCTTCTAGCATTTTGGTAAGACAACACACACAGTATAGAGGTGTTCAGTGGTTTCAGGGCATCTTTTACCATTCTTCATGCAGATTTTGCAGTACTTGTCCGTATACAGTCGTTTAGATGAGTTATTTATGTAGTTACAGAGCGGGAGAAGTTCATATTTTGTTCAAATGAGGTGATTGTAATGTTGTGTGGAGAGGGGTGAGTGTTTTAGTTGTTTGTTGGCTTTTGGGTGTTTGTTTTTGAGGAGGTTTCTGATATCATGGTCTTCCCAAGTGCAGGCCTTTGGATTATCATAGTTATGTCTTTTAGGAGAAGAGCTAGTGTTTGTAGAGGATGCAAATTGCATGCAGTAATTGTTCTTTGAGCTAGGGACACTCGTTTGTCAGCCTCTCTATTAAGTAGTACTCGTTGGTCATAGTCGTCTGGATGGAGGAGTTTTTGTTTGGTTATTTTCTCTTTCCATTCTTTTGATGTTTTCTTTTCCTGGTGGCTATAGACATGAGCAATTGAGATGTTGTGAGTTTCAAGGTGTTGAGAGATAATTCGCCAAGTGGCAACTGCTTTGAGGGGTGGGTGTTTGGGTGGCTCATTGAAGAGGTTAACCATGGCTTTGTTGTTGAATATGATGGGAAGAGAAGGGATGGACACAGTGGCTTCAAGGGCATATGCTATGGCTGAGGCTTCCGCTTTGAAGGATGTATGGCATCCAAGTGGAGGGGCGCTGTATCTGGTCGTGGCAGTTACAACAGCAGCAGCTGCTACTCCATCCTTGAAAGAGCCATCTGTAGCTATGAGGCGTGGCGCATTGTTGTGGGGAGTGTTTAGTGGTTCATGTTTGGTTAGTTGGAAGTCCTCTGGGAATGTGGCAAGGTGAACATTTGAAATTGTGTTTGCATCTTTGTTAAAGAGAGGAGAGAACAGCCATGCTGCAAGTTTGTTTGTCAGGTCTGAGGGGAGGGGAAGTTTTCTTTCATATGGTAGAAGGCATTGTGGTGTGTCTTTAGGTCGGAGAAGTAAAAGTTGGTTTTGTTTTGCAGTACATAAAAGCTGTGTAATTGTTTTGAGCTTGCTCCGTGTTAGTGGTCCTGGGTTATAAAGTTGTAGTGGGTGGTCGGCTGGGTTTGTCGTGGGTTGTGGGTAGTAGTTGTTCATTAAGATATTATGTGTGTGAGAGGCAGAATTGTCATTGTTCAGGATTCTGTTAATGTAGTGATTCAAGAAGTGTCCATGTTGGAGGGTGGTGATGTTGTGAATGAAGAGGCAGGTCAGTTTGTTTTTAAAAATGCTTGAGTTGTATTTTCCAAAGATGCATAATGTGGAGCAGAGGCAGCTTCTGGCAGTGCATTCTAGGGTGGCTAATGTTTTTGTTTCAAGGAGGTGAGTGTGCATTGGGTATTCAATTGCAGGAATGGTGATGGTATTTAATAGGAGCACCTTTAAGTCCACAGGAAGATATCTTCTTGTGATTGCAGAGCAGTACTTGGTGAACTTTTTTGTGAGATGATCATCGAGGGCATGGGTGTTTGTTATGGAGAAGGGAACTCCGAGGTATACACAGATGTCTCACATGAAAGGCGTGTTATTGGTTTGAGTTTATTAGTAGAGGTGTCCATCGTGGAAAGGGAGAGGTTGGGGTCTTTGCTCATAAAGACAGTTTTGCGTACATTGATGGTGATAGTATTGTGTGCAAGGAATGTAACTGTGTGATCAAGGTTGTTTGTGATGTCCGGGGTGTTGTCCGAGATGAGGAACAGGTCATCTGCAAAGGCCATTCCTGCAATTTTTGTGCCATCTGGGAGGGTATAGCCCATGTTTGAAGAATGGAGGTAATCGAGAAGTGGGTTGATATTGTTATACCACTTTCCCATTATACCTATCCCTATCTCTCCTTGTATAGTAGTAATAAAAGTTTATTTGCTCTGAGAGCAACACCAATCTATACATAAAAAGTAAGCATTGTACATACATAGTGTACTCTTACTTCTCTTACTCCCTCATCCTCAATGCCTTCCCAATTGTTACTCAATTCACAAGTGAAAGGTGTTGAATGAGATTTCAGACCAACTTTGTATCATCTAGCTATCCTTTTCTTTCCCTTTCCTTTCTTCTCTTTTCCTTGCTATTACATTACTTCCAAAGATTGATAAAGTGCAGAAGAACTTCCATGCTTCCAACTTGCTCTTGCTGCCCATAATCTCCAGACTCGTTTACAACTTTGCTTACATTGTTCCATCTCTTGAGCTCTGTTGCATTTCTTTCCACTTGACAGGAGGTTTGTTGTACAGTCTTCTATAATCAGCTTTCTGACTTGTTCTTCATTTCCATTGTCCACACTCCAGATTCTAAAGCGATCTTCCCAAAGGTTAGGACACCTTAACAGGAAGTGTTCTGCTGTTTCTTCCTCAGCATCACATGCAGGGCACTTGCTATCCTCCTCAGACTGCTGAATGGCTCCCCACTTTTTTCCAATGGGCAGTCCACCACAACGAATAGCATTCATCAAACGTTCTTTCCTTGGGTTGGTAATCACTAAGCTCCGTTGTTGTCCAACCAAACATCTTCCATTTGTCAAGAAGTTATGCCATAGCCATGCTCTTGTTCCTCTTTCTCCTTCAGCTGCATACTCCACCTTGGCTACTCGAGTTAAGGTCCTCATCCTCTTGGCTTTCTTTTCAACAACAGTCGTCCCATCACCTTCCTCACCTTCATTCTTCTCCCCTTCCTCATCTCTCCTTGTATATATATCTCTTCTATTCATTCTATTAAACAGCTTTTCCCTATGCCCATTGAGTTGGTGTCCATTAGGTTGTTCCCCTACTGGCCTTATCACAATATAGACGTTGAATAGTGTGAAAAAGAGGGGGTTTCCTTGTTTAACTCCTTTGGTAATATAGAACTGGTCAGTATCTCTGCAGGGAAGGATTACAGATGCTTTAGAGTTGTTGTAGATGCCTTTGAATACATCTATTGCTTCTTCACTTAGGCCATAATGATGAAGGGTGCGAAAGATGGTATTGTGTGGGACAGAGTCAAATGCTTTGTTGATGTCAATCCAGACAATATGGAGAGGTTTATTTCGTTGGCTGTCTTCGATAATGAGTTTAAGTGTGGTAACATTAGTGGAGGCTGAGCGGTTGGGTCTAAATCCATTTTGTGTCACAGAGGGTTTCACTGGTTTCAAGAATGTGGTCCAGTCTTTTTTGAATGATCTTCGTGTATATTTTGTAGATGAAATGGCATAGAGCAATGGGCCTGTAGTTTACTGGAAGAGTTGGGTCACCTGTCTTGTAGATAGGCCATATTTTAGAGGTATTCCACTTTTCAGGGACAATCCGTGCATCGAGAACTTTGTTTAGCATAGTAACGATCTGTTCTTGTGTGGGGAGAGAGCTTTATAGGCTTCAATGACAAGGCAATCACTGCCAGGGCATTTTTTGTTCTTCATTCTGTTGATAACTATGTTGAGTTCTTGGAAAGTGATGGCTTCATGGAGTTTATGGCTGAGGTCTTTAAGTTTCTTTTGAATATGTGGCTGTCTTCATTTCTTTCAATTCCTTCTAGAATTGCAATGAAGGTTTTCTTCAGGATTGTATCATGCTCTGGGCAGGAAAAGAGTTTTTTCCAGTGGTCTCCAACCACTTGTTTGACAGTCTTTGGGTCTGATGTGATTGTAGGTTCATCATTCTCATTGGTGGTGAACACTGATTCTACTCATCTGCTGTTCCCCAATGACAACAGAGTACTGGTTGTCATTGGGGAACAGCAGAGACCCATAGATAATCCTACCCCGGAGACCACTTGATGTGATTGTAGGTTCATCATTCTCATCGGTGGTGGACACTGATTCTACTCATCTGCTGTTCCCCAATGACAACAGAGTACTAGTTGTCATTGGGGAACAGCAGATTTTTCATCTTCTTGTAGAATACTGAGCTTTTATGCTGTCCTTCTGAGGCGATTGCTTCGCAGTGTTTTTCTATCTTATTTTTTTCTTCTTCTTTTTCTGTTTGATGAATTTGTAGTTTAAGTTTTTTCTGTCATTCTAGGAGAGAGGCAAGAGTTGTCTTTCCTCCTTATTGTAGCTTGTGATTTAGTGAGTTGGGTATGTTAGAATTGTGAAGGAGGTAGCGGATTGCTTTATTGACTCTGTGGTATTCAATGATATTATGTTTTGCTTTAGGAAGGCGCCATGGCGTTTTGTTTGAAGTACATGGTGCAACTGCTTTCAGGATTTCTAGAAAGGCTTCTTGGTGGTCTTCAGGGGAGGAGAAGGCAAGAAGGCTGTCATGTACAGTTTGGTTGAGATGGGTAATCTCTTTCTTGTTCATGGTACGCTTGTAAGGGATTCTAGGAACTGGAAGAGGTGTTCGCTTTGGTTTCTTTTGGAACAATGGGACTTTTATTGTAACCATGGAATGTTCAGAGCGGACACTAGAGTGATGGATTTTTGCAGTGGTGGGCTTTCAGTCTTCAGGTGTAAGAAGGCTGAGGTCTATTCTTGATTAGCTGAGTCTCTCTTTCTTTTCATTCAGACGCGCCAGGTCGTGGCATGCAAGTTTGGGTGGAGAATAGTGTAAGCATCCACTAGTTTGAGTTCTTTTAGCATTGCTGTAAGGCCTTTAGAGACCTTGGCACTCAGGTTGGGCTTGTCTTCTTTTCGTAGTTTTGCATTGAGGTCTCCTGCAATAAGGATTCGCCCTTTGCAGCTAAGCTTTTTTAGATGAGGAGTGAGAATAGGCCAGAAGTTTTCATTGTCTTTGGTGTCTGCAGGAGCGTACACTGCAACCAGGTATGTGTTGCCCCACTTTTTGCGATGTACATTGAGAATAACTACATGATGTTCTATGTCAGGGTGCAGGGAAATGACACTAATATATCATTTCCATTCCTTTCTGATGACCCACGCAGTGTGGATGAGCTGTCATTTGGTGCCTGGCACAGTTTCTGGGGAGGATAGCTTGCTGGGATAGAGGAGAAAGTCTGGATAGAGTTGTGGGAAGTGAAGGTTTGGGTTACCAAGTTCTTGGACAGAAAGAAAGTCAACTTTATTTTTATCAAGAAGCGAGTTCAGAGAGTTAATCTTTTTTTTCTATCCTTTTGACAGGTTAAAGGTCGTTATCATTGTGAGAGGAGGGGAGTACAGGGGTGACGATGGTGGTGGGGGGGTGGGATAGGGAGGAGTGGCGTTAAGTAGCATTGTTACCACCATTTGCACTCTTTGGTTGTACCACCTGAACCATTATCACCCGTTTTATGTCTTTGTTGTGGTGCATGATGGGCATTATCAGCGCAAGGAGGGGAGCTTGGCGATAGGACAGGAAATAAATGAAGGCGCGACCTTTAGAGATATTGGTAGTTTTAGGCAAGCTGTGTAATAACAAAGGTATTTGGTGCTGGTGGGTTGTGATAAGCGGTGTGATTAGGATTGGAAGGCATAGAGTGTCAGAGTTGAATTGTATGGTTGCGTTTATTCCAATCGTTATTGCTGTACTTATGGTCAGCAAGGAGAAGCAATTTTGGTGTGAGGGATATTTGTGGACATTAATGCATTGGATTGGGTAAGAGGTTGGTTGGTTTTGTGTGGCATTTTGGTATCTATTAGCTATTAGGGTATTGGATGGTGTAGTGGGGCTTGGTTTCTTTACTGGCTTGCATGTTAAGATGAAAGGTTTTGTGTGGTTCATTTTGTTGGTTTTTGTTTTTTTGCATTTGTTTGCTTGTGTGTTTGGGCTTATATTTGTGTTTATATTCAAAGAATTAGATATGAGAAATTCAGGATTTGCAGTTTTGTGTGAGGGGGTTTTTCGTGATTTTTTGTATGAGATGGTGGGGGGCATGCTTGGAGCTACTCACACACTCAACTTTTCCCACAAAAGTCGAGTGCACCCTTCGAATTGACATGGTTGGGTGTTCCCCTGGCACTCATAAGATTTACATGGGCGAGTGCCCCCATAAAAGGGAAGGAAAGGGTTAACACCAACATTCATACCTTCTTGGCACCGTCCATGCAAGTCAGAGTGATCAAATTAGACAAAGGAAAGATAAAGTAGGAAAATCAAAATCAAATCAAAGTTAGTCAGTCGTGCTCTTCCTCTTCTCTTTTCTTTTCCCTCTTAAGAAGTTTATTTTCAAAAAGGGAAAAAACACATCAGGAACAGAGGTCCTGGGTTTATAGGACAACCTGGAATAAGCCCCCTTAAAGTACAACACACAGTGCCCGCAGTTCTTGTTGAAAAGAGTGAATAACATGAACAGATTGGACCAAAACATATTATTCAAAAGGGAACAAAAATGGCTGTTGTGGTCTATTTTCACTTCTACATTCTCCATTCATTTCATATGTCCTGCTTTTTCCTCTCCTTTCCTCTTTCCCCCCTTTCTTTCGTTCTCCCCTTGTTTTCTTCCCTTCTTTCCTTAGACATGACCTGGAAATGATCCATTTATCCAAATAAAAAGCTCAGTTTTCAAGTCTAACACAAGTTCATACTTTAGTGTATTGTATATTCTTTTTTTTTCCTAAATAGTAGATTTGTTGTTTTTTTGAGTCAATAGGACGTGGTTCTTCTTCTTTTTCTTTTTTTTAAGAATAACACAAGATACTTTATTATCTCTTGTACTCTTTACTTTGGGTAAATTAGTTCAGGTTTGAACTTAAAAAATAAAAGTCTACAATTAGTATTTCAAAACACATTCTTTCAACTTTGTTCATATTACATGAGCTGGTTCAAAGAATATTCCAAAGTGAGCATGCAAACTGTGAGGTGTGATAAAATAAAGAAGTGTCACAGCAATAGCAATAAAAACAAACAACTCTTATTTATCCATCTTCTGTTTGTGTTCCTTCTTTCTTTTGCATAAGCACTTCCAGAACTTCTTCAACTCTTTCAGAGTTATCAATACTTTTGGAACCTGTTGATTGAAACAGCAAGATTTCAACTTATTTTGGCCAGTTATTTACAGAAACAGGCCCTTGCTTCTTATCATTAACCCTTCCTAAGTTTGTAAGGAATAGTTATTTGCTTTATTGCAAGGCTTTTTGAGCATTACTCAGGATTAGCAAAAACAAGCTTCAATAATATATTGGCCTTCAACAAAGGTAGAGCATATCTTCTATCAAAAGCATGACTTACAACCTTCTTCTTTAATCCTATTGGAGAGCATTTCCCATTGGTGATACTATTTCCATGTCTGATAAGACAATGTAAAAGACTGCAGAATTTTACATTGGCTTTTTGTGTTTCTTCACATATATTTTTGTTAATGTCCAATTATCTCTTCTAATCATTCTATTAAAGGTCTTTTTCATCAAGGCCTACTGTGAGTTGGAAAGACAAGCAGTAATTCATCATGCTGAGAGGCAAGATGGCCACTTTGAGCTACTTGAAGAGGTAAGCCAAGCAAGTGAAGAGGAAAGGGAGAAGAATGAAGGTGAGGGAGGTGACGGGACGAGTGTTGTTGAAAAGAAAGCCAAGAGGATGAGGACCTTAACTCGAGTAGCCAAGGTGGAGTATGCAGCTGAAGGAGAAAGAGGAACAAGAGCATGGCTATGGCATAACTTCTTGACAAATGGAAGATGTTTGGTTGGACAACAACGGAGCTTAGTGATTACCAACCCAAGGAAAGAACGTTTGATGAATGCTATTCGTTGTGGTGGACTGCCCATTGGAAAAAAGTGGGGAGCCATTCAGCAGTCTGAGGAGGATAGCAAGTGCCCTGCATGTGATGCTGAGGAAGAAACAGCAGAACATTTCCTGTTAAGGTGTCCTAACCTTTGGGAAGATCGCTTTAGAATCTGGAGTGTGGACAATGGAAATGAAGAACAAGTCAGAAAGCTGATTATAGAAGACTGTACAACAAACCTCCTGTCAAGTGGAAAGAAATGCAACAGAGCTCAAGAGATGGAACAATGTAAGCAAAGTTGTAAACGAGTCTGGAGATTATGGGCAGCAAGAGCAAGTTGGAAGCATGGAAGTTCTTCTGCATTCTATTAATCTTTGGAAGTAATGTAATAGCAAGGAAAAGAGAAGAAAGGAAAGGGAAAGCTAGATGATACAAAGTTGGTCTGAAATCTTATTCAACACCTTTCACTTGTGAATTTGAATAACAATTGGGAAGGCATTGAGGATGAGGGAGTAAGAGAAGTAAGAGTATACTATGTATGTACAATGCTTACTTTTTATGTATAGATTGGTGTTGCTCTCAGAGCAAATAAACTTCTTATGACTATTAAAGGTCTTTTCCCTACCTCCATCAAGTTGGTGTCTGTTAGGTTGTTCCTCTACCAGCCTTATCACATAACAAGGAGAGATAGGGATAGGTATTATGGAAGAGTGGGAAAACAGTTATTTGTTTCTCATAATATATAATATCTTTTTTACAAAGTGTGTTTATATTAATTTTTAACATAAAAATAATTCTTATTTGAATTTTTTTCAAACAAAAAATATTTGTTAAATATTACAAATCATTTTTTTAGAAAATTATTGTCCCTTTTAAGTTTCATTGGAACATGTATGATGTATTCAAAAAATATTTTCTATATTCCATCAATCTTTTAAAGTGCTACAAAATAGAGAAAAGAGGAAAGAAAAGGATAGGTATTGTGACTGAATATAAAAAGAATTTGAAGGCATTTTGTTTATTTTTCTTTAACATCATTATGTTTTTGTTCTTCAACAATTTCTCCTTCTTCCTTTTCTTCATTTATGTTTGAAGTTACTTTTTTCCTTATTGGCTGTGCAAATTCTGTTTTTTCATTTGTAAACAATGTGCTTCTTTTTCTTTTGTGGCTTAAAGGCTGTTTCACCTCACTAGTTATAGAGATGAAAGAGGAGGGGCTAGCAGAATGCTGAGCAAACATGTGTTGATAGGTGTCATAATCAAGAATGTGAAAAGGAGGACTGGGAAGGGTCTGAAAATGAGGTATAACCCGCTGGCTTTGTTCTTTATCTTCTAAAGCAACTAATAAGGATGTGTTATCCAGCCAGGTAACAAATACTCTGCTGAAGTCCTCAAAGTGTCTTACAATGTCTGTTGTCCGTAATGCACTATCAAAGCCAAAAACATAAAAAACATTGGATCTATCTGGTGGTTCTGTGGATTGGTGTGAAAAGGAAGCTAAATTGGTGAAAAATAAAATAATGTTACCTTGAAGACCATTCATCTGAAAATATGGGATATCAGAACGCATTAAATATAATTTGTTGACATACTGATCTAATAACCCTGCAATGTTATAAATTGAAATGGTGAGTTAATATTGAAGTGATATGGACAATACTTAAACCCTACCAGAAGCTGGAGTAAGAGGACTTTGCCAATTCTCTTCCAATGCTATTGACACCAATCATGTTAATGAGTACCAAGAAAAAGGATTATTTACTGTCTACCTATTTTATGCAACATTCTGATATAAGATAATCCTGTGATAAAGGCATCAAAGCCTGCTTCATGGAATCGAGATGTGTCAATGCTGTAGGTATTAAATTCAGCACACCTATCCGATAATTCAACAGTCGGTTTGGACTGATGCTCTAGACTATTGAAGGTTCGGTATAAATCTTCCAATGAGGTGGAAGGCAATAAATCCTATGTATTACAAAAATTGAATTATTCTGAAGGCTTCAGAATTTAAAGGTTTAAGGGGCTGTGCTTCTTACTTTAAAATGGTCAGAAGCAGTAGCTAGGTACTTAGTATCCAGAATGCTGTCAAAAATATTTCATGAGAAACAATTAATAACCACAAAAAAACAACCTAGTGTCCCTTCGTAGAATGTGCACATACCAAGGAAAGAGCTCAGTAGCCTTCGCCTTGAAATCAAACACAGTTGAAGGCAGTTGGTAAATAAAGGAAAAGAGGTGAAGTAGATCAAGAAGCATATTATGCCTGTTCCATAGTGGCAAAGAAAACTATTCAATACAGGAAAAACCAAAAGCAAGAAACAAAACGTCAAGGAAGGGAACAGTAGGAAGAAATACCCAACAAGAGGTTTGCGATGCCTGATGAGCATCTCCAAGACTTTGCGAAAGCCAATTGCTTCCTCTAGCTCATCCTTCAAGTTGTGAGAATAACGGTTAAGGCAAAGGAATAGATTTCATGTGGCTAAACAAACCATTGAGTGCTGTAGTTGTTCCCTTTGCCATTGGCTTTTCTCTTCCTCCGTCATGCGACTGATACTCACACGGCGAAGGTGAGTGTTTTCAACACTGTGAGCCTCCACATGCAAACGGTTATTATAGCTGACAGATCAAAATTAAAATGTAGTAACTAGTCAGCGAAGCTCGAAGAGAAGAACGGGTTTGTAAACAGCAACTGAAATTTCTTTTACCGCTTTCCTATTTCTTGGTAGAGCAAACGCCGTTGATAGGAGTTGCAAGGAGCAAGCTGGAGAGCTTGCTCTGTTGAGGATTGCAACCATTCCTCTATCATAGTATGAATTGGCTTCAGGAACTCTTTATCTTTCTCGTTCAAAACAATATCACTAGGAGGCAATGGTGAAGTGGGCTCCTGTTTTGGTCGTTGTCGTTCTTCTTCCTCGCGTGTTAGCCAAGGGATACCTTGCCAAGGGAACAAAGAAGAAGTATTACTGTTTGAGTGACCTTGGGAAGCAACAAAGATAAGTCTCTTCAAGGGGCTTACCGTGGTATATCAGCTTGTTAAAGTCAAAGCCATTTGCAGCTAAAAAGTGAATAGAAGAGACTTGAGAAAGAAAATATTGCTCCGCTCCCTTGCGAAATGGTTTTGGGAAAAGATAAAAGTTAAAAGGCTCCGCTTTGTACCTTTTGGGGAGAAGCTAGCTTTAGTCTCCGTTTGGTTGTTGTTCCAGTTTTTAACTGCGTTACCTACCCATCCCCCTCTGGTATGAACGCACAAAGACCCCACTGTATTGTGAGGAAGTTTTGCGCAGAGGCACACAACTTTTGATATCGTTGCTCCACTGTGTCCAATGCATGGAGGCGTTCCTCTTTGTAGTCTAGCGTGATTCCCGTCATTTCACCGTCAAAACTCAAAAACTCGCAGCGCTCTATCGCCTCTTCCAAGGACGGAAGTTGCGCCTGGAGGTTCTCTTTGGTGATTTCCATCTTTCGGCAGCGAAGGACTACGGCGGCGCAAAGATACAAGGACAACGAAAAACCCTTTTTTCTTTCTTCTCTCTTCGTAGCCGTGTAGCGTCATGTCGTCGTGAATAATTATTGTCGACAGTGGAAGAAAAAGAGGTACCCGTTCTTCTTCTCCGGACCTCCACGGCCTCTTGCCTGCCTGCCTGCCTGCCACCCCAGCACTTGCTGCATTCTTCTTTTCTCTTTTCTTGGCGGCGGGCGCCGTACCTCGAAGCAGCAATATTCGGAATGGCAGACGAGATTCCGTTGGAAGTGTACTCCACAGTTGAGGCTCTGGAGCAAACGGTACAAACATTGCAGGAATTGGTGGGTTCCTTCCTTAGAGCCACACAAGAGGACGTCCACGCTGGTCTCTCCGAAGTTGAAAGGGCCAAGCTGCACGTCATGCTCAGCTATACCCTCAACTCGCTGTACTATGGTAGGGCACCTGCCCCCTTTATTTTGTTGGCTCCGCGCTTGCGTACTGACCACCGCCTGCCTCCTCCTGCAACCAGTCTATTTAAAAACTCAGGGAGTGAGCCCACAAGGTCACCCTGTCAAAGCTGAATTGGTAAGAGGCAGGCATTTGCTCAACAAACCCCCCCCTTTTTTTGTTTTGTTTTGTTTTTGTTTGCCAACCTCTTGTATTTGTTTTTTCACACTCGGGGGTATCCCTTTCCACCAGGACAGAGTGAAGAGCTACATCCAGAAGGTCAAGCGGCTGGCCAGTGGGCTAACAGTTGACCAGTCCACCAACGAGGAAGACAAACCCAACCTCCGGTTAAACCAAGAGGCTGCTGAGAGGTTCATACGACACTCCCTTCGTGCACCCAGTTCCACTGAGAAGGCTCGGCCCAGCTACCAGAATGAACAAGGTGATCAGCCACAAAGCGGTGCGTCCACCAAGCGCAAAGCCCTTGCAAAAAATAATAGCAGCAAAAAGGCAGGGAAGGGCCGTTCTGCTTCCCCTTCTTTAGCGCCGACCACAGCCGCCGTCAGCAAAAGCAACCATCCTCAACAACCATCACATAACCATAACCACAGCCATAAAGGTCACAAGGAATCCCGCTCCCCTAAGAAGAAGCAAAGGACGTAAAAGGCTGCCACGTCCAACAATGTCTTTATGGTGTTTAGTAGGAGCACTTTCAAGTCAACAGAAAGATATTGTCACTACGAGAGCAGTACTAAGTAAACTTTTCGGTGGGATATATCATAAACATATTAAATAAGGATTATAACCATCCATCCATGATGATCTCTGTTATTTTTAAACTTTTTTTTAAGAGTCTAATCGCCACTGTTACATATCAGCACCACCGCTGCTAGATGTCACATCAGCGCCAAGGATCTCTTGCAACTCTGCGTCGTCAATATCTCCATCCACGTCCACCTCCACTCCATCCACGTCCACTTCCAAGTCTACATCCACGTCAATATCTACACTTTCATCTTTCTCTTCCTTGTGCTGCTGCTCTGCCCTATCACCAATTCCTCTCCGTTCCACTGTCCTCGATGTCGACGACGGTAATGCGAGCTCTGATGTATCATGTGATAGTGGAGCTGAGGGTGCTGCCCTTGGAACTCCCTTTCGAGTCTCATCTGCTTTCGCATAGGCTTCTACTATCCGATTATTTGAAGGGAGAGACGAAGAAGAGGAAGAGGAAGCGGAAGAAGGCGTGCTGATTTGATCCCTCTCCTTCAGTATCTCATTCAAAGACTTTACACCAAAGGAAGGGCGCGTACCGCCGCTGCCGCCATTAGTAGCAGGCGATTTGGCACGACGGGCAACTCTCCCGTCGGCTTTACGGCCACCACCAGAAGTGGAGGCAGCAATCTGTCCAGTAGCCGCTTGTTCTCGCTGTTGCTGCTGTGCGAGTCTAGGCTTTTTGTTGGATTGCGACTCCTCGGTTTTGGCGGTGCTCTGGGTCATTATTTCAGTGTCAGCTTTGGCCTTCCCCTTCCGATCCTCTTTGGGGGCCGGTGAAGTGGGGGCAGTGGTTTGAGCTTCACCTTTTTCTTGTAAGAGCTCTTCTAGCGACTTTACAAATTTACGTTTCTTGGAGGGATTATTGTTCGTGCTCTCTGCTGCTGGAGTTGTTGACGTGGAAGAGGAGGAGCTCTGTGTGGATGGTAAGGGAGTCAGTGTTGCTGCTGGGCTTCCAGCTGATTGTTTTTGTGAGGGCAGCTGAGTTGGCTGTTCAACTAAATCTGGCTGCAACAAAGCAGCATACACCAGCTTTCCCGGAGGCTCATCTCCATGGTAAAATGCGCAGACAGCCCGCCGTGTGCACCGCCCTGTTGACTGATAGTAGCAAAATGTCCTGCTGCCATCTTTCTGTGTGGTTTGCCAGTGAAGCGTTCGTTAGCTCTGCGCACCACGGCAGCAAGCCAAGGAAGAGAAGAAAAAACCTGGCGAGGGAGAGTAGGATGACGGAACGTGCAGTCGGGGTCGAGGCAATCCTCCTGCAACCAGAACTTGCAAACTTTGGGGTTGTCTTTGGCGGCCTGTGAGTGCCTGAACTCACACTCCTGGCCTTTGGAACAGCCGTGTTCCCCCGCCACAAAAAAGTGGCAATCAACAAGACGGTTATAGGCCTGCAGGGTTTGGGGCACCTCGCCACCAGAAGAGGAGGAGGTTGCCAGCTCGCCGCTCTCCAGCATGGTTGCGTAGTACTTGTTCTTTGTGTGTGTGAGAGAGAAAGAGAGAGAGGAAGAGGGAATGAATTCTTGTCCTTTGCAGCGTGTTGTGTGTGTGTGTGCGTGCTTCTTCTCGGCACACACAACACGCACGCACACCAAAAAAAATAAAATATATTGGGTTACCTACCCCTCGTGCAGTTCATGCCTTTTCCTTGGGCCTCCGCCTGGCAGAGAGAGAGAGAGAGGAGAACAGAAAGCAAAAGGAACAAGGAGCAAGCAGAACAGCAGCAGGCAGCAGCAGCAGCAGCAACAACATGGAGGGGATTAGAGGGCTTCGCCAAAACCTTTCACGACCATCAACCATTCATCGGTTACTGGGAGCACGGTTTCTCCCTTGGGACCCGACGTTGCGGCACTTCAGCCAACGCGGCTCTACCTTGGTGAGTCCCCGTGGTGACGGTGGAAGGGTGGGGGGCCTCCTTCCAGGTACTGCTTTGTTTCTTCAGTGGTTGAGTGAGAGAAAACAGCGTTTCACTCATCTTACAGACACAGGCATGTCTCGGCGTTGGTTCCGCGGCAGCATGACCTTAAGGGAGGAGCAGCGGCAACCGCACAGCCAACCAGTGACAGCAACACCGCACCTCCCAGTGACATACTTTGCAGCGCCACCATTGGATCCTGCTGTTGCCAAGCGAAGGGCGGAAAAAAAAGAGAGGCTGCAAGAAGAGTCTAAGAATCTCGCTTCTCAACAGCAACCCACTGTCTCAATGCGTGAGCCGTTCCCAGGAACACCAGAGCCGCTTCCTCTATCCGCACTCAAACGGCCGGTTACACGGGTGACTACCTTGCCTAACGGCCTTCGCGTTGCCAGCGAGGAATGTTACGGCCAGGTCAGCACCGTCGGCGTCTTTGTGAATGCTGGTTCCAGATATGAAACCCCCGCTACCAATGGTGTTACAGACTTCCTTCAGCGAATGGCCTACAAGGTTTGTATCTAGGTATTGTTGTGTTTGTTTCTTGGTTGATTGCAAGGTAGCTGTTTCGTGCTTTCTGTATAACGAATGTTGGGTCTTATCCCAGGCCACCGCCACAAACACTACACAACACATAGTGCAACGCTTAGAAGAACTTGGCACAGGAGCTTTCTCGTCAAGCATGAGAGAGCTGATGGTCTACCAGGTGGACACTATCCAAGACCATCTACCAGAGGTGTTGGAGATACTTGCCAACAACATCAAGTCGCCGCAATTCTTGGAAGAGGACATGGAAGAACAGAGACAAGTGTTGGCCCAGAAATTAGAGGAGATACAATATGACCCAGATACGTGGATATCAGAGGTTCTGCACGAGCTAGCCTACGGCAAGGAAGGCCTAGGCTTGAGCCAATTAGTACCCCCAAGCAACATCTCGGCCATCACCCGAGAACACCTCTTGCAGTTCGTAGAACGGTTTTATGTGGCCCCCCGTGTAGTTGTTGCTGCAGTAGGTGTGGAACATGCGCAATTTGTGGGGATGGCAGAAAAGCACTTTGCGGATGTGAGAAAAAGCTCTACATCATCACCGGTGGTGAGTCCTCCTACTCATCCAATCTACAAGGGAGGTGAACATCTGGAGGTCATGACTCCTGAAGTGGAAGACAAATTGCACGCCATGTCTCAACTAGACAAGCCCTATCCCAGCCACGTGGTTCTAGCCTTTGAGGGCGTGAGCTTGCAGGACGAGGACCTCTATGGAGCTTGCGTGCTGCAAACATTAATGGGTGGTGGAAGCTCTTTCAGTCCTGGTGGCCCTGGCAAAGGCATGTACTCTCGCCTCTACCGCAATGTCCTCAACCAATTTCACTACGTTGATGCCGCCAGCGCCTTCAATACCTTTTATGAAGATACCGGCATGTTTGGCATCTACGCTAAAGCGGACCATTCCCACCTCGGAGATATGGTTCAAGTCATGTGCTTGCAATTAGCCGAGATGGCCCACCGTTTGCAAGAGGAAGAAGTCATGCGAGCAAAAAATCAGCTCAAATCCAGTATGTTGTTTTTGTGTTTCTGTTGTTGTTTTGTTCCTTGTTCCTGTTCTTCTTCTTCTTCTTCTTCTTCTTCTTCTTCTTCTTCTTCTTCTTCTTCTTCTTCTTCTTCTTCTTCTTCTTCTTCTTCTTCTTCTTCTTCTTCGTCTTCGTCTTCGTCTTCGCATTCTCGTGGCGTGCAGTACTTTTCTACTTATTTGTGATTCTGCTGGCTGCTTATAAAAACAACTGTGCTCACTCATATTCATGTGACAAAAGGCATCTTCACCAATCTGGAGTCCCGCTCTGTGATGTTTGATGACATTGGCAGACAAATAATTTCGTACAACACGAGGCACTCTGCAGAAAATATTTGCCAAAAAATAGACTCGCTAACTGAAGAAGATCTTCTGCGGGTGGCAGGGCGGCTGGTGGCCAGCAAGCCCTGCCTCATCGCATTTGCACCCGAGGCCGCTTTAGCTACACTACCGCCTTTCTCTGCAGTCGAAGAGTATTTTCGCACTCTGCCCCAAAAGATTCAAAAAGCTCGGCAGCAACAAAAAGCTAAGGGGCTGAACGAAAATAAATAGAATGATCTTTGCGCCGCCGGAGGAAATCTGTTCTTGTTTGTTGGTGGGTAGATAGTCTCACGTGTCGGCATCGGCCAAGACTTGGGCCAACTGGAAGGGAATCCTCCGCCCGCCACATCCACCACTACTCCTACCACCATGAGCACCTCCAGCTGCAGCAGTTTGTTGACTCTCGCCTGCACATTCCTCTAGCATGATCTTTATGTGATGGTAGGTTTCCACTACAGTAGAGCCAAGCCAATCCACGTTTAAACGTGGCAATAGTTCTGCAATCATTGTTGCCAACAGCTTCTCTGACCAGATCTATTCATGTGTCATAAGGGAATTAGCAGTGGACCACCTTCACGGCGGCAGCAGAGGTTGAAAGATAGAAAGAAAATTTAAGCACTTAACAAACCGGCTGAGTGTACTGATAGTAGGAATGTGGGCCAAACAGAGGGCTTGATAACGAAAGTTGTCGCTGGTTGGCGTCTCCTTGAATGCCCTTCCTTATGTCTGCGTACTGCTGGGCGAAAGAGGAGCAACCGGGTGAGCAGGAACTGCTCAGCAGCCTTGCAAGTTGCTCTTTCTCGTCATCCAATCTCATTCTGAGGGACTCAAGGCTCTGGCAGTTCTGAAAGAACTGTTCGCCTTTCCACAAAAGGTACACGTCCCGAACTATGTGCAACAGCAGGCAACAGGCAAAGTGTTGCAGAATTTGCCAGTGGGCATTGGTCTTTCCGTCCATACCTATGCAGCCTACAAACGCCAATTGGAGGTGAGTAGAACTGTGATTGCTTGTTGCGGAATGCATGACAGCGTATTGCATGAGTTTGGTTACCTTCTTGTTGCTGTTGTAGTTCTTTCGCATCAGCCTCTCCCAATGTACGGAACAGCAAGGCTGCAAGATGGTAGGCCTCGCTTTTCATGAGGTGCACTGGAGCCCGGTCGAAGGACGAGGATGTGAAGGTGAATACCTCCAACAGAGGAAGCATGATCGGCAAAAAGTCGAGAAAGAGATGGTGCCACCCGTGCCATGTTGTTGCTAAAACAACATCATCATTTTGCACTTCGTCGGTTTTAGCGGGGGTTGATTCACTGCTCAGAGACAGGCACTCTAATCTTTCCACAAACCGAATTGTAAATATCACAAAGAGCGGACTTTGGAGTGCAGCAAAGACAGCCTGAGTCCCATGGCCATCAAGGTTTTTATCTAAAGGTATGCGCAGAAACATTGGGACAACTGTTCCCATGACAAACCGTCGCAGAGACCCCAATCCTTTTCTGGGATACAGATAGATAAATATACGGAAAGAATACATAAGAAGCAGTGTTACAAGCATTAGAACACAAAAGCAGCAGCTCAAGATAGGCAACGTTACCTTTGAGTCCTGTCTCCACGAATGAGCATGCCTTTCACTAGCTCATCCAAACGTGCTGGTACAGATGGCCTTTTTGTGATGTCAAGCCCGTCAAGCTCTTTGTAGTCAAAGTGCAAGGCAAATTGTTGGTAGAGTCCTTCGTAGAAACATGCAAAGAACTGAGCTAAGCTGCGACTCATATATCCATCCCCGTGAAGGTCAAAATGAGCAAGACACACCGGTATGGCCTGCACAAATCCCCATACAGCGTTCTGGTATAGATTAGTGAGAAGTTGACGCTGCGCATTAAGCAGAGAAATGTCTTCTTGTGAGCGAGCTTGAGAGAAGACTGATTGTGGACTACTCCCCCTGTATCTGCCAAAACTCCTTCCAACATGTTGCTGCCGCAACAACATGGTATTTCGCTCCCTAAGGGGAAGAGCCATTCCACCAACCGGTGCCGCGGAGTGAAAAGGCCCAAAGAAATAGCCATTCAACAAGGCAGCGAGAGTGTTGTGGTTGGCATTCCCTTTCGTATATAGCAGTTCGGGCAGATAAACGAAGAGGTTTCCAATAATGCTATACATCAGTGCAATGAAGCGCTGCAATTGTGGTTCCTCCTTTTGCTCCAAGCGGTCTGCAACCGACCGGTGAATGACAAGGTGAACCTGAGAGGTGACTTCCATAAACTGTTGCTTCACAGCTGCAACGGATGTAGGCGTCTCACCACAGGCTTTATTGGCTTGCTGCCATTCCTCTGAGAGACACTCCATTACGTCTGTGACATGAGAACAAAACCGCCAGATGCTGTCAGCAAAAGCAAAGAGCACAGTACTTGCAGTACGTACGTTTGACGATATAGGTTACTTTCTTCACACCATGCATGTTCTGAAAGTAGGGAATGGTGGGAGTATTTTGAAGCTGCTTGTTAAGCGGTGGCTCGTAGTGCGACCGCTCAATTGTTGACAGCAGCCATATGTTCAGCAAAAAGAACTTGTGTTCCTAAAGGCATAAAATCCAATGGTGCGGTAATCAGAGAACGACTTTCATAAAGAGGGGTGGCTCAACAAACCAGTATAAATTCCTTGATGCATGGTTTGATGCACAGTGATTCAGCATGTTGGGCCCGCAATATATGCAGCCAGAACCATATCGGAATGCTTCGTTGCGACACATCAGCGTTGCTTCTTACCATAAAAGAATTACTGTACAATGCCTTAAGGTGTGACCATTGCTAGAGAAAGTGAATAAGAGAGTCAGAGAGTCGACGAGCAAAAAGTTAATGGGAAAAGGTTTTACGCAAAACTTGAAATGGACGAGCAGTGGCGCCATGCTGGCCAAACATGTTACAGAACGCTCGAGTATGTGGACGGGAAGCCTCCTTGTTATGGCTGATATCAGGGGATCGAATAAATGCGCGTAAATCTGATTGGCAATGGGATAGTTTTGTTGCTTGCTGCGATGCTCCTCAACCATACGATCGAGGTCCTCGAAGGCGATACCATCCATGAAAGAGAAAGGGTCATCTTCCTCCGAGCCATTGTCAACAGTAGAAGACGATGTGATGATCGGTGGTTGTGTGGTGCTGAGATCAGGGCTCGATTGCTCGTTCTTCAACTGCATAGAATAATGAATCATATCCAACAATCTAATAGCGATTGACTCCGACAGCAGGTCGAGGTGTTGGACCAAGTGTTTCAGGGAAGGTGAAATCAACACGTAGTCAGAACAGAGTGAATCCCTCGAGTGGCGCAAGCGAAACATCATTTCCATGTGATGAAGCAACTTGTATAAAAGGGATTCCGTTTTCTGGAGCTCATCCTCCAGATGAGAAGGGATACCTTTGTTTTCTCTGTTTAGGCTTTTGAGGCGCATCTGTAGGTCCACGTAATCCTTGCAAACCGTTTCGAAGGGCTCCAGTAGATATCGTTCGGCCCAGTTCTATCGTCGTAATAATAATTCAGTCAATGACAAGCGTCAAACAGGTCAAGGAGCCAATATTCACGGAGGAAGACACCCACCTTGATATCTTGAGAGGTTTGGAGTAGCATCAACGCAGCAATGAACAATGCTCTTGTGACTATTCGTTGGCATTCAGTATTGGAACCTGATGAATATACTGAGAGAGAGAGAGAGAGAGAGAGAGAGAGAGAGGTGAATAACGGGTTCCAAAACTCTGAATAGTAAAGGAAAAAACCAATAATACGTTGTATGGCGTGAGGCAACTGAGCAAGCTTGTATTCGTGGTTCATAAAACGCGCAAAGACCAATTCAAGGGCGAGTACGTGCTGTAGAGTGGTAGGGTTGGTTATGGGAGTCGATAAACCTTCCAACAAACGTTTTCTCACTCTGTGAATGCGCTTGGGACATCCAGTCTTTTTTAACTCGGTAAGGAGAAGCTTCAGGAAAAGCTCAAACTCAGAAGAGTACTGGCCAATCGGGTAGAACTTGTACGTCACGGAGACAGGACATTCCAGCACGTGTTGCACTACCAGTTCAGAAAAGCTGTCTTCCTGGTTCATTGGCTGGTAATGCACACGGAAATACTGCCACAAAAGAGCAACTAAATGCTCGTTCGTTCCCCAAAACTCGGCTAACTCAATGCACCGCATTAGAATTGCTCCCTTTAGCCTGGAGATATCCCATTTTAGGCTCGTCGTCATCATTTTTGTGGCTTGGAAGTTTAGCTCGTCTCCGTCCGCTCGCAACCCCAAGGGGGAACGCTCTATTAGTGCTTCCACTAGCAGCCAGTTTTTGGTGGTTGCCCAATCGTAATTGAAGAGCCATTGGGATTGGTTTGAGCTGGTAGAGGATTGTTGCTTGAATTTTCCCTCCTCGTCAAACAAATGAAGGGGAATCAGCCTGAAGAGCATCTCCCATCGAAACTCATTTAGCACTGTGTGGAGAGAGAAGAAGAAGAAGAAGAAGAAAGAGTAAGACAACGTTACGATAATTCAGTGGTGAGGCACTCTATATATGGCTGCGTACCAAGGGGCTTTGTGCCTTCCGAACTGCGAGAAGTCACCTCGTCTGGCTTTTCTTCTGCGTTTTCTTGGAAGGATGGTAGACTTGTTAGCCCCAAAATAGTGTCGTTGAAGGTTGCCCAAAAGTCTTTGACTTGCTTCTCAGAACCAGCGGCTTGATGAGGGAAGTCATCAAATATGTGCATTACCTTTCGCCACAAGCCCAGCACCACAGTGTTCGGTTCAAGTCGGCTGCCGTCAGTGCCTGAACAGAATGACGGCAGAGCCATTAAAGTGGGACAGTCCCCTACAAGTTTCAGCAGCTCCTCCATTAGACTGAGCGCATGGCCCTTGAGCATATTCATAGCGTCCTGGAATAAACGTATTTCTTGCTCGTGATCAACACTACTGAGGTGAGCACGTACTTCCTCCTTTGCACATGAGCGACAGATCCAGAAGTAGCACTCTAGCACAGCGCTTTTACAAAAGGAGACAATTTTGAAACTTTGGTGCATCCAAGTGTTGTGATTATCATGGTACCATTCTGGCTGTAATGTACCTGTAGCGAACAAGAGAAAAGATACAACAAAGCATCAATTGCAATGTTCATAGGGCTTGCAATGTCAACAAACCTAAGCTCTCAAAGAGGTGATTCAAGCAAACAGCCAGTCGCTCAAAGCACGAAATGCGTGAATCAAGTTCAATTTCTTTGGTAAAACTTGACCGTATGCTGCCCAATAAAAACCAAAGGAAGCTTAGAATTTCTGTCTCATCTTCCCTGCTAGTAAACTGTTAATTTTTCTCTACATCAGCCAATCGGAGGAGGCACATACCCTGATGATCCCTTCAGTTCGCTTGAGTAGAGAATTGCCAACCTCTGTTGTAGAGCAGTAAAATAGGGCTGAAAATCGCCTTGAAGGATAAAATCCTAGTTGTACGGTTAGTTTGGAAATAACAGAGCACACAAACACGCAAGCCGCCTTCAAACCATTGCAGAAGATACAGGATATTTCCCAAAAAAGACTGTTGGATTGCTGTCTGCACGGTTAAACACCGGGGTTGTCAAGCATTGGAGATTGAGGGGGTAGCTTGGTAGACAATCCTTGCGAAACGGAAAGAGTTAAGGTATAGCAAATCGTACGATGAACATACGTCATTATGTATGCTTAGCAAGGAGGGAAAAGCTTCCCCGCCTGTGGGTCTGGGAATGGAAAAGGATATTTTATGCTGAGCGCATGGACAAGGTCGCGTTGTAACTGATACGGGGCTTCCTCAGTACTAAAGTTTATTTGTGCGAAGGGGGGCCGGCTTGGAGAATTTCTCTTTGGGGTGGTGCTTGCAGTGCTTGTTGGAGTTAGTTGGCGGGTTGGGCTCCTTTTAGTGTTTGGGCTTTTGGTGGTCGTTGTGGTGCTCTTTCTTTGTGGACCGGTTGGGCTTGGGGTTTGCCAACCCTCTTCAATGTCTGGCGACTTTTCAGCAGTGGAGGAAAAATGGTGAAGGAAAGGTGGCAAGTTCGTAGGCGGGCATCTACTGCCTCTCCCGTTTCTCCTTGTAGCATTTCGATGCCGCATAAAACGAACGAATCCGATTGGGGCCTCACCTGGGTGGTAGAGACGCACCCATCTATCCACTTTTTGTTCAAGTGCAGCTGATTGTGCATTCCATACCTCAGTATTGAGCACATGCATTTCCTGTAGTGTCGAAAAATAAGAGCGTGCGAAACAGAAAAAAAAAAAGGGGGACGAAAGAGCAGTGCAAAGTACAGGAGGGACATCGGAAGCTCCATCTGGTATGCCACCTATAAGACCAAACTTCCCAGTGCTGTCAAGGCCGTAGCTAGGGTCATGCAAAATGTTCTCCTTGACTAGTCTGCGGTAGAGGTTGCTGCACTGGTAGCCAACTCGATGCTCCAAGCCCGGAGTGGCACTAAAAATGCCCCAACGGCTGCCCACCCACCATCCCTTCAGCTTAAACTCGTGATGCCGTTTTAGAAAAACTTCATATTCATCCTTGCTCCATTTACCCATGCGTTGCCTTAGTCCCAAGTCTTAGTTGAAGATCCGTTCCGTAGTTGTGGTCGTGTCTCGTTAGTTACAATGAACAAAGAGAAAAGTAGAGTTGAAGGACCCACCAGGAAAACGATAGTAGTATTGGTCAGGGTTGGTTCGCCTTCCCAGCCAAGCTCTGACCCGCGCCTTCGACCAGCGCTTTATCTCTTGTTCTGAGAAACGATTTATCTCGCCCCCTCTCTTTCTTCTGTGTCTTTCTTCATTTGTTGCGGTTGGTGTTGTGTTAAAATGGTAGCTAGATGACCGACTTGGTGCATTATGCACCAAGTGTACGACCGTCAAACCTTCGCCATCTTCCTCCCAATCGTAAGGTTCTTGGCTATCTTCCTCATATTCCTCTTCCTCCTCCTCTTCCTCTCCTGCTCCCTCCTCTTCTTCTTCTTCTTCTTCTTCTTCTTCTTCTCCATCTGAACTCCCAGACAAGTCATTGTGGGGCTTGAAATCGGGGTCAAGGCTTTGTTCCTCTTCCTCCGTAGGATCTGAAAAGGCGACCAAAAAGGCAAAAGCAGAGCTTTGTCTTTTCTGGTCTTTAAGTTCCCAGTACTTGCCGTCCAGCCCGTCTAAATGCTTCCTTCTTCTTTTTAGGGTCGTAGCAGCTGCGGTTGGACCCTCTCTCCCTTTTCCTTGGGGTGATGTGCTTGCTGTTTCTTGGATTCGTTTGGCTGTGGCGCCATCCTCGTTACGGGCGTGGGCTTCCATGCCTGCTATTGATACCTGCTCTTTTCTCCGCTTTTGCAAAGGGGGCGTAGCTTCAGGAGAACAGCCGATGCTTGTTGAGGTGCTACCACCGTCAAAGTCACCGCCACCAGTTCTGTTGGCAGTGCCTTGTTCGGTAGTAGGTTGAGTGGACAGGATGGGTCGTTTTCGCTTGTGGCTAGCTGCCGCTGAAAGGGGTAGCTCTTGTTGTGGGCCTTCTTCTTCTCCTTCTTCCATCTCGCCCGCCCCCGCCCCCGCCCCCGCCCCCGCAATGACTCAGTGAGAAGGATTGAGGCTTTTGGGTAATTTCTTTTGCTGCAAAGATAGACGGGTGGGTTGGTATTTTGGCGGGAAAGTAATGAAGGTCCTAACCCCTCAGGCTGGGCACCATTCACGCTGAGAAAAGAGAGAGAGTGAGAGTAGAGAGCGACAAAGAAAGGGGGCAGAGGAGCGGTCTTGCCTTTGCTTACACTTGCCTCGCCGAAAGCCTTACGTTATTTCAGTGCAACATGCAGAGCAAAAACGTGCACGGAGAAGGCCTTCCCTCGGCTCCTGCCAAGGGACTGGATTATGCCACACCTGGCAGCCCTTCGACCTCTCGCCCTTCTCCCTCCTTCATGCAGCGGATACAGCAGCATACCCTTTTACGGCGCATGGCTCTAGAGGGCGAGGATGCTTACTTAATCTCTCGCGAGAGATTAGGAGAACGACACAGCCTCATGGCCATTGACTCTTTTTCTCTTCTCTTCCTTTGCGATGTACACAATGACCTCAATGTCGTTAGCCTCAAACGACTCAAACTGGAGAAGGACTACCAACCACAACACAGCACCGTAATCCTCTGATCCCCCTCTCTCTCTCTCTCTCTCTCTCTCTCTCTCTCTCTCTCTCTCTCTCTCTCTCTCTCCTCTCTCTCTCTCTCTCTCTCTCTCTTAACTGGATTACTACAGACGCTTTGTTTAAGTCCACCGCTTGGTTTTGAGGTGCGGTCCCTCAGCTTCAACGCGGGTGGCGACTTTTTGTTAGCAGTGGGAAAGAGTTCCTGCGCTGTTGTGCAGATAACAGAACGCACCAGAAGAGAAATACTTCAAGATAAGCAGCCACAGGAAGTGGAATGCAGGTATTTCCTTTGAATGCATCATCTGCTTCCCTTTCTCTGTCTCTATCTCTCGACTCTCTCGAGTTTAAACATTAAAAGAAACACACTTATACAAGCGAGAAGATCATTTCCTATAGGAAATTTCTTCCACTCAACCCAGCCGTCGTTGTGCATTTTGAAAGCGGCATGGCACCCACTGAGCAACTCGCACGTAGTAGTGCTCACATCAGATAACACACTGCGCATCTACGACCTCGCGACCGATATTGAAGAACCAGAACAAACGTTCCGTCTGTATTCTCTCATTCCATCACTATCTTTTGCATCCGTCTCATCCAAGCCCAGCAATGCCATTGACCTTTGCTTCGGTTCATCAAAACTGACGTGGGATCGCTTTACCATCTACTTTTTAATGGAAGACGGAG